>QFEA01000725.1:13112-29310 GCA_003315975.1 Lactifluus echinatus | reverse complement strand
CAAGATTGGCAACCGGGGGCTGACCACGGCGCTCGCGCTCAATGCGATTGCAGCGTTGGATTCGCAGACGCGGCTCGAGTTGCCGTCGTCAGGCTTACGCCAGTTCACACTGATGACCAAACAAGAAGGGGTGTTCTCTGTCAGTGCCCTCGTTAAGGCCGCCTATGCGTACCTGTTTCCGGACGCTAGTGCTAGTCGGCGTGCAGGGTTTGAGATTTCGTCAAATTAGAGGTGTTGTATCATCAGGAACGACTTATGCCGTTTCTCCTCAGTCAGACAAGTGATGTATTATACAATACGGGGCTCAGCTCTTATTTAATGACCGTCATGCTTATTTTGGTGGATGATCGTGCAGATCACCGGCGCTCCACTGCCGTCAACGATGTACCATTTTCGTACGTATCGTATCGAGTAACTTGTACTGCTTCTTTCCTCTACGCTTTTAATAAATGCATCTTTTAGATAGAGCATATCTACATGCGGAACCTGCGCCTGCAAGCGGAGTTAGGAACGAGCTTTCTATAAAGCCGAAGCTATTTGCGGAGGTATCGCTTGTAAACCTCGTTATTCGTCTCTTCTACATATGGATATCCCAGTTCGTGCAAAAACTCGCCGAATTGTGCCGAATCTTCCTCAGGTGCCTGGATGCCTGCCAATACCTTCCCAAGATCTACGCATCCCCGTGGATGCAGACGTTATCAGCGCCCGAGACCGGGGTAACGAAAGATCGCAGAATCATGGAATCGACGCACCAGCGCCGTGATTCCGGTAATGGAATAGCGAGATGTTCCAACCTATATTACGTAGCGACGAAAGGAACTTTCGCAGCGCGCCTGGGCGCTCAGGAAACTCTATGTTATGTCAGAAGACGTGATTGGGTGACGGCTGTCATGTCATGTTCGGGAGGTGTCGCACCGAATCTAAAGATACGCTCATTGGGCACGTCGGACGCACCGCCGATCATGTAACGCGCGTGGCTTTTCGCCATTTCGTCGTCGCTGATGTCGTGTCCTTTCATGCCGCCGTGCTCAAGTTCGGCCAGCACGTCTGCGACCTCCTTCGCACGCTCATTGGTCTCGAGCTGGAAGGAAAGGAACACGTGTGCGCGGCCGGGGGCGTTGTACCTGTATATGAACTCCGTCACGGCGCGCGGGTGAATGACCGTGTGCAGGGCGAAGAAGCTGAGGAGCAATGACACCGCGGACCGCTCAGCGAGATGAGGGCACCTGGGGAATGCGCGTGGCGCACCTGCCAGGTCGCTCCGGTATGTCCACGCTTAGCAGGGCCTCGCGCCCTTCACCGAGGGCTGCGCGTTCAGCCACGAACCGTAGCCGATCGAAGTTCATGTTCGCGCCACTGACCACGGCGACAAACTTTTTCTCCGATCCGATAAGTTGGTTGTCCAAGATGTACCTCTTTAACCCGGCCAATGCAAGTGCTCCAGCGGGTTCCGTGATGGAGCGTGTTTCTGTTCACCCCAAGCCCACGATTACATATATAATAAAGGGGGGGAAAGTGAGAGAATATACACAAACAGGACTTACCTTCGAATATGTCTTTGATAGCAGCACAGATCTCATCATTGTCCACTTTGACGATCCCATCAAGGAGCTGCTGACATATGCGGAACGGCTCTTCGCCGACGATGCGCACGGCGGTCCCATCGCTAAACGGGCCCACCTCAGCGAGCGTGACACGTTCGCCCTTCTCCAAACTCCGCGCCATCGCATCGCCATCAAACGTCTCCACGCCAACGACGTGGGTGCGCGGGCTGCCGATACGCTTTACGTACTCGCACATGCCCGCGACAAGCCCGCCGCCGCCGACGGCGCCAAAAATAGCGCTGAGGTGGTCCGCGTCCGGCACCTGCTTGAGAATCTCCATGCCGACAGTGCCCTGGCCGGCGATCACGAGCGGGTCATCATACGGCGGGACAAAGACTAGGCCGTGCGCGGCTGCGAGGCGCGCGCACTCGCCCTTCGCCTCGTCGAAGTCCGCGCCGTGCAGGACGACCTTGGCGCCGAGACGCGCGACGTTGCGCACCTTGATCGTTGGCGTGCCCTGGGGCATCACGATCGTGCACGGGATGCCGAGCCGCGCGCCCGAGAGCGCGACGCCCTGCGCGTGGTTCCCTGGGACACGGGCCGAGAAAAGAACGTCAGCGGGGGTGGGTGACACGGTGTGGGGGTGCACAGGGCAGGCAGAGAAAAGGGTTCACGGGGCTAACCGGCGCTGCAGGTGACGACGCCCTTCCATCGCTCGTCCTCGGACAGGCTGGCCATGAAATTGTAGGCGCCGCGGATTTTGAAGCTGAAGACCTCGTGGAGATCTTCGCGCTTGAGATAGATCTGGTTACCAAGTTTTGCGCTGAGGTTCGGGGCATGCACGAGTGGCGTCTCTTTGAGGACTTCGTACACTTTTGAAGTCAGGATGAGTCGGAGATAATCTGGGGTCTTGGTGGGCAGAAGGGTATGTTGGGGAAGACGAGGATATGACACAGGATCTGGCGCGTGCGAAGAGTATTCCAACGTCATTCTTAAGTGTGTCCAGATTGCACGAGGATGATGTACACCCTGAATCTAAGGCAACACCTCTGCTCAAGCTGATGCTAAATTGTAAAATGTTACATAATTGATCTTATCTATCATGGCTGGCTCGATCGCTGGAAAGACGATAATATATTCAATTTATTTCTACTCGACGATCCAGTGAGACATCCACGTTCAAGGAATTGTGTGCACCAAGATTGAGACTCGGTTCAGTGAATCAAAATGTAAGGCTTGAGTCGATACCGAGGCGAGGATTGAGCGGCGTAACAGGTATTTATAATCACATCACTGGGTAAAAATGAGGTAAAAAAGGGACAGCAAACATCGATCACGTGATTTGACGTCAATATGAGGACGCAAACATGCAAAAATAAATGCCAGAATGGGAACTCTGACAAAGGAAAGAGTGTCGCTGTTGCAGCCGGGCAGCGGGTGGGTGTTCATCGTTCATCGATTCATCGCCACGGTGAGCGCCACTGGACGTGCAAATGCGGGGGGATTAGACAAGGACGAGCGAGACGAAGAACTTATCGTGAGCTGTGAGTTGTGAGGCAGTCCTCGTGACCAAATACAGGTTACAGTACATCCAAAGTGGGTCTGTAAGGAAGAGAGGGCTCGACGGAGAGACTCGTGGTGGGGATGAAGTGTGTGGAGAGAAGGGAGAGACCGGGAGAGAAGATTCGGCGATTGAACTGCGCCAGCCCTAAAGAGGTTCAGCCTTTGGTCCCGTTTGCTACTCCTGCGAGTTGCCGTATCCCGTGCTCTCGCGCTCTCTCTTTTTTTATCCCTTTCATGGCCCAAGTCTCCCTGATGGGCCCACCCCTCTCCCCACGAGAGACGCGACGTTCGGGAAGACGCAGTGCACCCTCCGGCTCGACCAGCACCTCAAAGTCCCCAGACTCCCCCAACTCAGAGTCTGCTCCCCGCCTCCCACCAGTCAACAACCGCTCCTCGTCCTCCGCCTCGTCCCGCAAGCGCACAAAGCAGGAAGACCTCGACGATCCCCCAGACGAGTCCCACAAGAACGCCTCAAACGGCACCACCAACGGCGTCACCCCTCTCCAGAACGGCAACGGGCGCACAAAGCGCAAGGGCAAGGAGAAAGAAAAGCCCGTTCTCGGCCTCGCCATAGACTCCATCATAGCAGGAGGCGAACAGCCCGACGTCATTCTCGACCTCAACGGTGACCCCGAAGCCGAGGAGGAGGAACAAGGCGTCACGCGTTGTGTGTGTGGCAACGCAGGTATGCCCACCTCTCTCCTTCACGCCCTGTGATACGTCTCCGCCACTGGCAACCATCTCTTTGCGCTATTTCCTCCTCTGGGACGCGATTCCACTACGATCGCTGTGCCCATTAGATGTGATGCCGCGATGTTCCCAAATATTGGCGCTTAGCCCTAGATCACCCCCACGATGTCAACCCCCCTCTCTCCTGATCGCTTCCCAACATCTGCACCAGCGAGCCAGAACCCCCTCTCCCCCATCACTTTCTCTGAACACACCGTCTGACGCTCCTCTCTCGATTCACAGGTGATGATGACGAAAGCGCCGGCGAGTTTTTTGTCCAATGTGAAACGTGCAACGTTTGGCAGCACGGCCAATGCATGGGCATTCGAAACGAAGACGCGGTGAAGGAAGACCATTATTATTGTGAGCAGTGTAGACCTGACTTACATGTCGAACTTCTCAAGTACGCCACCAACGCCGCCGCACCCGCTTAATTGCGCCCACTGACAGATGTGCCTTCTTGTGTAGGAGACTGGCCAAGCGACCCCGGGATCGTCATCCATCCTCTACTTCCCATACCAACCCGTCCTCTGCAAACCGCAAGTCTCGTTCGCACTCGCCGACTCATCAAAAGCCTCAGAAGCGGCGAAATACAATGAACAGTCGTGATGCGGCGGCATATGATGAAATGATGGCCCTCCTCGTCGAACACAGTGCTGCGGAGGCGGCTGCAGCCGGTACTACTCAGTCTCCGCATAGTCCTGTCAACGAAAGTGTCAATGGGGTGGCAGACGGCGATGAGCAGGTTCCGAGTCCCGCCATAGTGAAGAAAAAACGAAAGCGGGGTTCCGAAGACGCGTCAGTCTAGTTAACCTTCACTCATATAGTTTGCGTGGACTCACGCGGTTTGTTATTTGTAGCGCTTCAATCAAACGTACTCGATCTGCGTCAACGACTTCGGACCGTCCAGCTGTTCCTAGGCCTCCCCACGAAGAGACGCCGGCGCCCACACCCAAGTCAGTCTCCATGCCTGCTCCTCCCGTTCCACCTCCGAAGAGCATCACGTCGCGGAATCGAAGGGGGAATGCCCGTAGTAGACCCTCCACCCACGTTCATGCGCAGGATGCAGCGTCGATAGACGGGGAAGAGGGTGAGTGGAGTGAGCTTTATCTGCTCGATCTGAGATCGCCTCGTGATCTGTCCTTATTTATCTATTTATTAGCCGGTGGCGTAGCTCCCGGGCCGAGCAACCGACGGTCGGGTGGCCGGTCCAGGGCAAGCGGCTCACGACGCAACCAAAACTCCGACCAGGCTGCCCGACGGGTCAACAGTTCTGTCGCGTCCAGTTCTGCTCCACCGACCTCTTTCTCTCGGACATACTCATCGCAGCAGCAACAACAACAACCGCTATTGACATCGTGGGGCCTGCCCGACTATCTAGCTCATTTGGAACCCACGCTGCCGAGCAAGACGCCTCAACCTCTGCAATTGCGCGGCTCTGGCGAGGAACGAGGTGTGCGAGTACGCTGGCCGGGGAAGCGCATGAGCGTGGGTGACATGAACAAACGAGTGCGAGCGCTAGTCGAGTGGGTTGGACGTGAGCAGGCGAGCGCCTCGGAGCGTTATCGCCGGCGTGAGGCGTTACAGGCCGCGCTAGGAGACGTCACTTCTCTTGGCATTCTGTCGGTCAGTGACGCCGTAGAGATGGTGGTGGACGCTGCACCGCCATCAGAGCCTCTACCATCACCAATGGTAGAGGAGAAGAGTAGGACTGGTGAGGGCAGGAATATGAGCGTGGCCAAGTCGACGATGAAGATGATGGAAGAGCTTATGGAGGAGCTCATCGGGTTTCAAGAACGGTTTGGGCCTGGTGCAAAGAGCAAGGAGCGGCGTACTGCAGTGTTGTCATGACATGTGTTTACCATTGCACTACTGTACTTTTATTCCTACCTTATATCATCTCTACTGCTTTTTACTTTTTTATTATTTTATTTTCAACTTTGCTGACATAATTCTTGGGAAACAATCGCGGCGCGGTGACGTTTGAACGTTTGAACAACGAATGCGCGCATACATTTCTGGTCCACGATGTCCTCTCAACCTTACTCCCGACGACCACCACCCGACTTTTCTGATTCTGGCTCAGACGATGACGACGACCATATAGACACTAATGGCGGCGATTACTCTGCACGCATGGGCGAGCTCTTTGACGACGAGGATGAGACAACTACATTCTCAGCCCCCAACTTTAATTTAGAGGACGACGAGGACGACGACGAAGAGGCATTCGTGTACGACGGCGTAGATGCGCAGATATCGCGCGCCAGCTACCACGAACAATTGCGCGACGTCTTGGAGGGTGATGATGACGACGACGGCGACGGCGACGAGGATTCGGCCGAAGAGCGTGAGGTCGAGCGCTCACTCGTGCATGACCTCGAGCACCCACCAATAGACGAGGCCCTGGTAAGTCCGCTCCACCCAATCACGCATGTTCGATGCTCATCTCGCGTGGCCACACGCAATGTGTCGCAAACACCATGCTATGCGCACGTCCATGCTATTGCTGCTATCAGGCCCCTACCGTCCAGACACCGTCCCCCTCCTCCGACTCTGCGTCCACATCTCTCCACCCTTCTCCATTGGTTATGTCCTCATCACTCCCGAACGGCGCCATCCTCACCGCCGGCACCAGCACCGGCACCACCTCTACACTACCAAAGTTCTCCCGGCGGTTTCTCCACCCGACGATCTCGCGCCTCCGCTCTTACACGCCGCAGGGATCGCCCGGCTCCTCTGCGACGAGCGCACATTCCGCCCTGCGCGGCGCCTCGCCTGTCCCGTCCAGCTTTTCCACACTTTCGCCGGGTTCGTCGTCGTCCGCACTCCCGCCACTCCTACCTGGCTCAGGGAACGGGAACGGGAACCACGATTCTGGTGCCTTTTCGCGACACGCAAGTGGACATGGCGATGACCCCGCCGCTGCTCCGCGCGAGGTATTCCGGTGGACGCAGTTACGAGCCCTCGAATCGCACCTCGTTGCGCGGTCGTCGTCGAACAAGGCGCAGGCTGTGCTTGGCGCATCAGCGCCTGGCTCGCCCACGGTCTTGGCTGCGAACGGGCTCATCTGCGTCGGCACAGAAAGCGGGCGAGTACTTGTGTTTGACTTTAAGCAGACGCTCAGGTGCATATGCGGAGACCCCGCTGCCGGTAAGCGGGACTTTTTACTTATCGAAACTCCTAATTACACGGCTCGCAGAAAAGACTGTCGGTGCTGTGACGGCCCTCGCGCTCTCACATGATCATACGTTTGTCGCGGCGGGCCATGCAACCGGTCACATCCAGCTGTTCGATCTTAAAAAGCCGCACGTACCCGCGCGTTTTCTCCCTCCTACGACGCTCGCGGCTGTTGCGTCTGGACGGAAGGAGGGACACTTACAGGGCTCGCGCATCGTCAGTGTCGGTTTTATCGCTGGTCGACACACCGCCATTGTCAGCGCCGACCAGACGGGGCTGGCGTTCTACCACAGTCTCGGCAAGGCCCTCTTCTTTGAGGCATCGGACATCTTGCGGATATTAGGCAAGTATTCAAACGAGGAGCCCGCCGTGCCAGCAGGACAGCCACCTCTCCACCGACGACGCGCACGGCGCACCAACACGATCCTCGCCATGGCGCCCCTGCCGCTCGGCACAGTGCCACATCCGACAGACGCGTACAACGTGACTGCGATCCTCACCGCAGCCAAAATGGTTATCGTTGGGTTAAAGCCGTCGCCCAAGACGTGGTATCGTCAGCATCGTGATGATGGCGAGGAGCAATTTGGGAAGGCTAGGTTTCGCGCAGCGCTCGCATGGTTCCCAAGCGTTGCTTCTGGCTCGCCTGCTCCAGCGAAGAGGGACAATGCCAAGGGCCTGCTCCAGCCTCCCCCAACGACGCCCATGCTGGTGTACTCGTGGGGTTCGACTATCCGTCTCCTTCTCGTCTCAGAAATCAAGACGCTGGAGAAGTTTACGAACCAGCGCACGGGCAAGTTGACGACGGTCGAGGTTGGGCGGCTCGTATTCGAAGAAAAGGCACAGTGGAAAGCGCGCGATGATGTGCATGCCATACAGTGGTTAAACGCCAAAGTGGGTTCGTTCAGCTCCCATCTTCATCTCGCCTATATGTGGTCCGTGCTGAAACGACTTGTCCTCCACCTTCGTTTTATAGCAAATTCTTGCCGTCACTTCGTCCGCATTAGAGGTATATGACGTGGAGAAACGAACACTGGTCGAGCACGTGCATTTTGATCCGACTTTGCTTCTTTCCCCGACGATCGGACATACCATCAATGGGTCGTTCTCTTATTCGGACGCGACTGGTGATATTGCCCATAGCGTGCGCACCTATAAGGGCAAGATCTTCCTTCTTGTAAGCGCCCACTGATTTCGGTTATGCCATGGCGCTTATGATACAAAACCTGCAATTCTCAGGGACGTGATGGGCTTCAGGTGGGCACGCTCCTCACGTGGGCTGACCGCATACTCTCCTCTGTGGAACACGGCGACTTTCTGAGCGCGATCGACCTCACGTGCTCGTACTACCTCGGTACAGCTCCCGGTAACAAGAATGGCCTGCCTGAAGACCCGCTGGAGCTGAAAAAAGTCGTTGGAGAGAAGATGCGCGAGTTGATGGTGGCGTCGACGCGATACGCTTTTTCGGAAGACCGCATGACGGACGGGACGCACCATAGTCCGGATGGACGTGGCGTCGATCGCACATCGCTATTTGAAGGCTTAGTCGCAACCTGCGCACGCGCCTGCATCGCGCTTGGCGACTTCGAGTTCCTCTTTGAGGATCTTTTCCAGGCGTATGAAGATGCCGGCATCGCGCCCATATTCCTCGAACAATTTGAGACATTCGTGCTCGACCACGATGTACACACCGTTGACCCTCGCATCGCACAGCGGCTAATCGCGTTGCATTCTGCCAATGGCAGGCCCGACCGTGCTGAGCGCGTTATCTGGCACATCCATCCGAGTTGCCTCGACATTGATCAGGTGGTACAACTATGCCAGACCCACCACCTGTACGACGCGCTTATCTACGTGTATACGCGCGCGATGCAGGACTATGTTGCCCCCGTGGTAGAAATGCTCGGCCTCGTTCGCAAAGTGATGCAGCTTCGTCGCTCAGCGGCCGCACCAGACGAGACAATGTTAGAACCGCTGATCGTTAATGCGTACAAGGTGTATCCGTACGTGGCGGACGTGCTGTCTGGGCTGACGTATCCAAGCGAAGAGCCGTTGGACGAAGGCGAAGCAACGCAGGCGAAGCGCGATCTGTACTCCTTCCTGTTCCACGGACGCTCCAGCACGTGGCCACGCGGCGATGGCGGTAAGCTCATCCTGACGGCGGAAGAAGATGGCGGGATCGAACCGACATATCCCTACTGTCGGCTGCTTTTGCGCTTCGATGCAGAGGCGTTCCTACACGCGCTTGACCTTGCGTTTGAAGACGCGTACTTGAACGATGAGGCGAGCGGTGGCGCAAGCCGGCTCGTCATCGTCAAAATACTCCTCGAGGTTCTCGCCTCTTCCTCCTCCCAGTCCTCGCCCCCATCTGCGCCGATGCCCCCCGCTGTACGGACGTTCGTACATATCTTTGTCGCTCGCAACGTGCCCAAATACCCGCAGTTTATACAGATGTCGCCGAGCGTGCTCCATGCAATCCTTGTCGGGCTCACGACGGACACGGACATGAGCACGCGCGAAGACCGTCAACTTGCCGCCGAGTACCTTCTGTCCGCCTACACGCCGCACGAGAGCGAGCAGCTGTTGCAGCTGTTCGAAGATGCGGGGTTCTATCGTATCCTGCGTACGTGGCACCGCCAGGAGGGACGATGGTCGTCCCTGCTCCTTGCCCATCTACATGACCCGGATATACACCCGCCAGAATTGTTCGCAAGTGCCGACGAGATCTTTGTCAGCGCCACAGCCACAGGCCGAATCCATTCTGCCTCCAGGCCGGACGACAACCTACGCGCGACAGTCGCGATGGCACTACCAGGTCTTTTGAACGCTAGCGTGATTGATACAGCGCGCTTCCTTGATCGCCACGCTTCGCAACTTCACGAACGCGCGATAGATTCGATGGCATCCGACGATGATCACAGGCGCTTCGCCTACTTGCGTTGTCTGCTTGGCCCGCCATCTACCGCGGATGACGAGCATCTGACAGGGCGGTGGTCAAGAAGCCCATCTGTGGGTGTGCCACCCCGGCTTCGCAATCTTTACGTCGAGTTGCTGTGCAAGGTCGACCCTGCGAGCGCCATACCGTCTTTGAAATACCTCCCGCCTGACTTTCTGGCATGGGACGATGCGCTGCGAATATGCGAGGAACACGAGGTGTTCGATGCTGTCGTGTGGGCGCTCAATTGGAGAGGCAACCCAAAAGCCGCGCTCGAGAAAGTGGAGGCGTTCAGTAGACGCTTGTCGGCAACCGTGAGCGGGCTACTGACGCAGGGAGGTGTTGCTGCCGCCACCGCCGCATCCGGGCAGCAGCTACTGCAACAGCACCTGGAAAGCCTGGAGGCAATCGGGCGGACAGGCGTGGCTATCTGCGTGGAACGGTCAAGCAAGCAGCAGGCGCCGCCAACAGTAATGGAAAATGCGCCGATCGAGGAATTGTGGTTCCAGCTACTGCATACGCAGATAGGCACTGTACAGGCCGTCTCTCTGTGCTGTATCCCCTTGGAAACACAGCACGGCAAGGACGATGAAGAGTCCCCTACGTACCGAGCATTGGCGGCGTTGCGCTCACTCGTACAGTCGACATTCTCCGCACTCGTGTCGGCTAGCGCCGCGCGCGGTCGGGGCCACGGCGTATCCTTCCCGCGACTATTCACTCGTCTCGTTGAGACGACAACGATGACAACTGCATCTGTCGGTGGAGCAGGACGCGGAGCGACTTACACTGAGTTCCGGACAATCTTGACGGGAATGATGGAGGCGTACCGTGCGGAGGGTGACATGCTCGTCATTACCAAACATCTTCTCGACCGTGATGTGTTTGAGACTGTTGAGATGGCTGCGCGTGTGCGAGCGCGTGGGTGGTCTTCGAGGGTGGGGACGTGTGCAGGGTGTCGCCGACCGCTGATGATGCCTGCTCAAAAGCAGCAACATCAATTACAAGAACAAGAAGAGCAGCCACCTGACTCTCAGGAGGAGGAGCCGACTCGGAGGGGCAAAATTACCATTATGCGGACTGGGATTGCATATCATGGTTCCTGTTTACCACCTTAGCTTTTAGTATCCAGGCATGCGCAGCATTGTACACTAGATGCACTTTTTTTTCCCGTTATTCTGCTGTTAGTCACATATGGTATATTATGGGTTTTCCTTCGTACTAGCGGCCATCGCAGCGATGCGGTGTATGCATACATGCCAGCAGGGTACTGCAGCGAAAGCATGGGCATTTGGACAAAGAGCAAGCGCGCACTCGAGGAATCTCGAATTTTAATTAAAACAACATTCAATGTCAATTTCAATCCGTTTGAAGTATAGTCCAACAGCAACAGAGAATGATGTATATGTACTAGTACTGTGCAAAGTGCTGCTTACCATGAACGCCAATCACTCAATATGTACTCCGATGTGACGACAACAAATAATACATGGGACCTCGAGGTCGAAAATGATGGTCAGGAGATCTAGAAGTGACGATGAACCTACTATTACGTACAGTACATTTCTGCGCTAATCTACCATTAGCGTGATGGGGAGGAATGGAACGTCTGATCCTTAATCTAGAGCGCTAGCCTCGGAGGACAAATGGATCTCCTCGGAGCTCAAATGGATCTCAGCATTCGGGGCCATTTCTTTCTGGACGTCGACTTAGCCGCAGGGTCCACATCCCACAGTAGTATTGTATTGCACGGTACTTTTGGACACATCTACAGTATACAGTACCCGGCCTGCTCATTATAAAGCATAAAACGTAAAAAACGGATAAGAAACTCAAGACATACATTTTTGTGCCCGCCGAGTTCCTTATATATATATAAAGAGTAAAGCACCACCAGTGTTATCCGTCATCCACTAACCGATATAAATAGATTGCGCCAGGTTAATTGAACTAAACTCTGGTCATTTCAACATATGAAATGCCCATCTTGAATTTGGTCTGAGTTTGTAAGCGGTTTCCAGTTCTCCGGGCCGTCAGGCGCGTCAGGTGGTGTTACATTTCGGTCACACGGCAAGAGCACATAAGCGTTTATTTTATTTTATTTTAATTTTAATTTTTAACTCGATTAATGTGCACCTCATGCCACAGAACCCCATGTAGCACTTGGTGAACGTTTACATGCTGCCTGATACTGTGTCACTCGTAAGAGAGCCCTAACTCTGCCGCTTCTACCCCCACAGCTTCTCGGCCGTCGTTACATAACGTGTACTGCAATGGAATCGGCGAGTGCGACGATGGCGCGCCAGGAGACCTTCTTGACTGAGGTGAGAACACTCTTTTGTTGTGATGATGTGTACAGATGATGTTCGCGTTGATCACCCGTGTGTCACCCTTCCGTTTGAGTGTAGCTGTGTAGGTGAGAGTCTGGTCGCTGAGCATGTGCGTGCGCTGACGTTATGGGGGGGATAAATATGTTGGATGTGACTGCTGGTATGTTTTGTCGTGTATGCTTTTGAGATTGATTGTGCTGTGACATTTTTATCGCGTAGCAGTTTGTTTTTGCTTGTGTGAGGGTGGACTCACCTTGTATATTGAACCTGCCGGTAGCCTCGATATAGTTCGCTAATGGGACTGCCATGTATGGCTCTCCTAGTAGAGTTTTCATGAAAGATGTTTCCTGTTGATTCTGGCTTTCTGTGCGAGTGCCCGACGTTCGTGAGCGTAGGGTGGGCACTAGAGGAGGATGCGGTAGATGGTTTCTTCATCCGCGCCGCAGACTGGGCATCTCGCGTTGTCTTGTCTACAGCCCCAATGTGATTGGGGAATTTGTTGAGCGGGATATGCGTTAGCCTCAGTTGTGCAATGCGGCTTGCTGCCTTCCTGCTGAGGTCTCTATTACTGATTGTGAGGATGAGCTGATTCGATGGCATGCTTTCGTCTATCTCGGATGCTCGTTTGCCTGTTGTGGAGCTCCTCCAGGCGCTCTTCCACGTTTTCTTTAGCAGGTCTTGGTGCGTTCTTTTAGTAGTTGAGGGGTTCGTTAGTAAATGCTTTCTCAGATAAGGAAGGAGGAGTTTTTTATCCGATTGTTGCCCTTCGGCAGCTGCTTTCGCCTTCGCGTCCGTAATTTCGTTTCCGCTAATACCGTCGCCGCTAATACCGTCGTGATCGACCTGCCACCCATCTTAGCGTTAGGGCGTATTTTCGCTTCCCTTTGAATTTGTGTTTGATGAGTTGGTTGGCAGGTCGATATCAGATGGTTCTATTACTAGTACTGTACTGACCATTTTCCTCATGTCACCCATCCTTGATCTAGCTATTAGACATTTTATAGACTAACCCCCGTCTCCCGGCTCAGTATTATACTCCCTTTTTCGTCGAGCACGAACATGTATTTGGCATTGGAATTGATTGCCTTGTGACGACTTTGAACATATGTATACTGTCGAATAAAAAATAATTAATGTTCATTTTGCTTGCGTGTTCTCTCCATTCTGGTCGAGCTCCACGCCTCTACGACTTTCCACCCCGATGAAAAAAGCGAGTGCACCTCCATCTGTGAGTGCAAATTCAACACTGCTATCGCATTGAGCGCCAACGCTGTGGTCAGCCCACGGTTCCCAACTTTGATATCCGACGAGCCGTATCTGTATACCCACGAGGGCTCCCATCCACCGTCCTCGCACTGCATAGGAAGCAGTGCAGCGAGGTCCCGCTCCATACGCACGCCCACGACTGCACCCGCCAGCACGCGCATAGATAACGCCAACGCGTCACCAGATACTCCTGCGCGCTCGAGGACCCGTTCACGTAAGAGAGGACCGAGCCGTTCATGAAGAGATGCGTCCGCAGTGGTGAGCAAGAGTCGCGAGGCAAAGAAGAGGAAGCACTCTGCTGTCGCGTAGTAGCGGGTACCCTCGAGGTAGGCACGGTGTTCGAGCACACCCAGCACCCATTCCAGTGTCTTTGTCAATTCATGTCCACGCCCACGTGAATAGAAGAGGCTCAGGACATTCAGACAGACAACAGGGTCCGTGCGCGGCCGTTCTGTGTCAAAGTAGGTCTGTCAGAACGAGTCAGCTGTTCTGTATGCGCATCGGGACTGGTATTGTTATACCATGATAATACCGTCCTCAGTCATGTATTGCAGCATTTCATCCATAACGGAATCAACCACGCGGTCTTCCGGCTGTGTCACAGTGAAAGCAATAGCCGTCACATCCAAATCTGCGGGAAAGACTTTCGTGGTGAAATCGGGTTTATCTGCGATTTGGGTTGTCAGATATCTGCAGTACCCACTTGCCATGGGTAGCACTCATATACCTTTGAAAAAGTTCCAGGTACGAGGTTGATTGACGTAATCGACGAGCTTCCTAAGGAGATCACCATCAGTTGAAGAGACTCACTTGATACACAAAGAAATATTTGGGCCACACCTGTTGCCAGTAGCTTCCAAAATAAGTAATTGTGTAAAGTTCTCGAAGACTGGTTTTCCGAGGCTTGTCTGTGATTCCAAACAGCCCGCTCGGGACTCTAAGAAGGCAAGTCCACGGCTCACGGGGTCGCATACAAAGTACCTTATCGCTTGCCGGACATTTTTAATATCGTCGAAGACGACTGCCTTTACGCCAAGTGAGCGGGCAGCGAGAACGTTCTCCGACTTGTCATCGACGAATAATACCGATGACGGCTCGACCTTGATTTCATCCAGGACATACTTAAAGAAGCAGAGGTCCGGCTTTCGCATCCCCACAGCTGAGGAGATGAACACGCGTTCAAAAATGCTCCATTCGGCAAGTTGCCCAAGTGCGAAAGCGTAATCGGGTGCAGACATATTAGACATTGCGAAGATACGCAATGTGTCTCGTTCCCCTGCTTTCAGTTCGCGAATAAAGCGGGCGAATGAGTCGTCGGGTCGGAGACTTGCACGCAGATCAAAGATGGCTTGCTGAACTTCTTTGTAGTCGAGAGAAAGTTTTTCGGAGATGAGACGATAACATTCATCCTCTGAGAGCTTCCCGCATTCGTATTGTTTCCAGATGGTAGACGAAAAGATAGCCTTATGTTTTTGAGGACATGTAGAGGTGGAGGTCACGGTGGACAAGGAGAAAAGAATACTGGAAAAGTCAAAAATAAGAATGCGACAACGCGGCGAGGAATTTGAGGACATGGTCAATCGAGGCGGAGCAAGATTCAAGATTTCGTGGACAACCAGCATTTTATGACTGAGCAGTTATTTCCTTGCATATGTCAATATTCTTTCTCCGCTACTGTGCCCGTCGTGTATACATGCACAGTTGACATGAAAATCTTTGATCATTGCATCAGATCTACTGCTTCGATTAGCAAGATAACCGTACTCTGCTTTCGTGTTTCAGGTCAGAAAACGGAAGTGTCAACGAGAAGATATGGAACATAGAAGACATGCATCATCCATTATCCGACAAGTGGAAATGTGCTGGCGTGGTATGCCGCATGAACAAATGTTTTTTTTTGCTAACCCGATTCGGTGGGCCCTATGCAGTGGACGGTGCCGGCACTAATGCGGTGAATTAGGCTGTTGTCGCGTGCTTTTGTATGTACGGAGTGTCAGTGGGTGTGCGTTGTGAAATCTTGCGGTGGCCAAGTCGTGGTTCCCCTGTTTGGGTGCCACAGTAAAGGCAGGTTCTGTGCGTCTGGAAAGAGACGACTCGGAGGAAATGTTGCGTTTGGAAGGAGAGGGTGAAGCCTTTCGACCCACCTCTGTCAAATCTATCTATAGGATGGACTGTATGCGATGCGAGGTGGCGCCTCTCGGTCTTCGGTCAATTTCAAAGGCCAAGGCCGTTTCTTATGTCATCATGCCTTGCGTCCACAAAAAGTGCGGCAAGAGACACAAACACGATCTAACTCTTGGCACTCTCGGTCCTGATAGACGCCTCGATGACCCACGATAAAATCCTCCCTATCTTCACCACCATATGCGTAGCAGAGCGAGGCAGCCTATTTTTTCTTTTCCTACTTCATTATTCGACCATTACAGGCACAGCCAACAGAATTTCTATAATACGAGCAGGTTGGTCCGGTATCAGGGACACATGCACCAGTGTCGTTGTCAGCTAATCGTAACCACGACAAGAGTTCAGCTGGCCTCGAGAACTACCTGCAGATCTCCATAGTATGACAGATATAAATCCTCCAAATGGCACCAAGGGTCTCCTCAATAAGCTACAGGTCACAGGTGGGGAGCCTGCTCATCCATGGGGTGAACAAA
>QFEA01000725.1:0-12978 GCA_003315975.1 Lactifluus echinatus | reverse complement strand
GCGCTAAGTTAGGCGGAAGGACGAAAGGATAAGGCGAGATGAGAGAAAGGGGGACAAAGAGCGAGTTTTGGTGCCAAAAGAGTGTCGGTATGGAATGAAGGTAACGATCTAAGTTGGGATGGAAACTATGAAGGGCCTGCATGATGACGACACATGAGCAAAGCTGAGACGCCGAAACAGAGTTAACATTACGCTCTCGAAATATATCAAGGACTATCAAGTCGTTTTACAACGTGGTCACTCAGGTGTTTAGAAACATATAGCGAGAAAGTCACCATGATGTCTTTTTGAGCCCAAGGCACCGAGGGAACCACAAATGACGGTGGCGGCGCGAGTGTGAATGCTGACGCGCTGACGTTGGAAGCACGGTACGGCAGATTGCGCTGAGCACATAGCATATATACGGTCATGAGATGAAATCGTAGGACATTGTCAACGATAATGGTATCGAATGGGTACTGCTTTAGGTGTGGCCACCCTTCGTCATCTGTATGCCGTGCTAACACCCGACCCCAGTGCCGTCTAGCGTTCTGGCCGTGTATCGACCGTCAGACACGTACGCACAACCAACTAATCGCGAAGAAAGTTCGCGATCGCAAGGAGTCAAACGTGTTTGATAGCCCCAGATTTATCGATGATATACATCCTCCACAAATGGACATCGTCGCGGATTGCCTCACGATCGCTCCAACAAACTTCTATCAAGTGTGCTTGGGCCTCTTCAACTTGAACGGCCTCACGTATCTTCACAGACAGTATTGCGTACAGGGACATCAAGCCCGATCACTTGTCAAGGGGGCTTTTACTCGAAGATCATTGATATTGATATTGCCATCCAAGTAAAGGTCGAGGTCGAAGAGGTCGGGGATCGAATGGGGGACAAAGGGTTCAAGTTGGAGCAAGAATAATCCCTCGATGTTCAGTCCGATCAAGGTTATGAGGAATGTTATTTTGTGCCTTCTTTACAGTTACATGAAAGACAAACTCCTGAGGCCGTTCGCAGGAAAACGATGTCGCGTGATCCCAAGCAACGCTTGTCGCAACTTGAATGGCACAATCGGTCACCGCACCGCCCTTGGACGGGGAAAACAGATGGAGTGGCGACGAGGGAAAGGCAACGCGACCTCGGCAAGCTGCATGAGAGTCAAAGAACCAGAGACGCGTCGTAACAGACGCGCCTGAGATGGAGGATGTTTTGTGAATCACAGGCATCTCTACCTGGGGCTCAAGATCCGTAGATGTATCCTTCTAACTGCTGCTGAGAAACTTTCTTTCCATTCGCAGGAGGAACATTGCGGGGTTGACACGTGGAGTAATAGGGAAATCCCACTAGTCAGGCCGTGAGACGAGCGTCAGAGCGCGACAGAGACAAGGGGTGGAAGGGTGGCAGGGAGAGCGTGCGTGGTAGTACTCAGTGATGCTCCTGCGCGCGTGCCAGGGACTGGTCTCGATTGAGGCACGAGAGTCGAATTTGACGTAGATGGGGCCAATTTGCTCGTAATATCCATAGCAGTAAACGTTTAGCATTGACGGACTTAATCACCGTGGGGGCAGGAAAAAAGGGAAGAGCGAAGTCACACGAACGCGTAATATTTAGATAGAAAAGGCGTAGAACTAGAAGTGCTACATGGGGTCTAGTACCCCGAATCGCACAATAATCGAAGGAAAAATGCAAATGCTGGACGCACAGGAAGAGTCGATAAGGGAATGGTCCGGAGTAGACGGCAAGTCTGGACCAGGTGGTCACGTGGCTCGATTGTTGAGATTCGTTTGGCGTAAAGCCAATTTTACGACAATTTTACGATAAAACGATTGGATTTTTAATGGAGTAATACTGCGTGAAAAAAAACAAATTCATTATGTGAATGCTGTACTATTAACTCATCTCATTGCATGAAATACACGCAGTTTGAGCTTTCCACTAGTTGGGCGGGCGGCCTGTTCTCATACATTATATGGGCGAGGACACCGCATGTGACAGATTATTACTACGGCAACTTCCTTAAGTCCGACCTAGTCACCACGGCACTTTGGGGCTAACGGACATCGGACATGCTGTATGTCAGATCGAACTAGGAAGACGGACGGGTGCCATTGCTATATGGCAGAAACCGAAAGACTGAAGGTGGAAGTACTAAATGATATCGATGTTCTGTAAGCCACATGTTGGTCGGACGATAGTCAATGGCTTCGATTTCGATTTATGTCTAGAGAGCTTGTGAGTGACATCGTCCGATCATGCCCCGCGTCCGCAATGCGTACCATAAAATAATTGAATAACGTCCCTATTTCCTACCACCAGTGAAACCTGAAGTGGGTTCCGGCCTGCATTGTCTTGAACATGAATATTTGCACCTCGTTGAAGTAGCAGTTCTACTATCTCAAGGCCACCATTTCCTGAAGCGAAATGTAAAGGAGTAATGAGGTCCTGCTCCTTTGCATTGATATCAGCGCCTTCGTCGAGTAATAACCGCGCCATGTCAACATGTCCCCGTATTGATGCCATATGCAACGGGGTCCACCCGTTCTTGTCACGAGAGTTCACATCCGCACCACGGTAGATTAACAACTTTGCAACTTCCAGTCTTCCGGATTTCGACGCCACACATAAAGGGGTCCGGTAATGTTCGTCCCGTTCATCAACATCTGCATCATGGTCGAGCAGTAGCTGTACCACGTAAAGGTTACCCTCTTCCGATGCAGTATGCAACGAGGAACTCTCATCGTCAAGTGTATTTGCGTTTACCCCACAGCTAGACAAAGGTTCCACAACACGAGAATGTTTGCTTCGTGGTGCAGCGCCAATGTCCATACCCACAGAGGAGTCGATATCTTGTATCCCCATGCGCTCAGCTAAGAACATCGCGACCCCACGTCTCCTGTTTGCAGAGGCTATGCCTAATGGGGTCTCCTCGTTGTTGTCCCGGGTATTGATGTCAGCACCTGACTCGAGTAGGAACTTGACGATATTAAGATGCCCATTTTGTGCTGCTGCGTGCAACGGTGTCCAACCCTGGGTAGTTTTAAAATTGGTATTTGATCCCGATTTGACCAGAAGGTGTACGGTCTCGAGGTTGCCAATACTCGATGCAAGATACAAGGCAGTTTTTCCCCCTGGGCAGTTCGAATCAATGGCTGCCCCATGATCCAGTAACTGCTTTACGACATAGAAATGTCCGAAGTTCGAAGCCAACATCAAAGCAGTCCACCCAGTATTGTCGCGGGAGTCGACAGCTGCACCATTCCGAAGTAACAGCCGCACGACATCCAGATGGCCTTTATCCGAAGCTAACATCAATGGTGTCCACCCTTGTTTGTCAGCGGAGTTGACAGCTGCACCATTCTGAAGTAAGAACTGCACGATGTCCGGATGGCCATTATGCGAAGCTAACCTCAAGGGCGTCTTGCCATTTTCGTCAGAGGCGTCAATAGCTGTTTCGTTCTGTATCAACAGCTTCACGATATCCAGATGGCCATTATGCGAGGCTAACATCAATGGCGTCCAGCCTTCTTTGTCACAGGGATCAGGAGCTGCTCCATTCTGCAGTAACAGCCGCACGACATCCAGATGGCCATTCTGCGAAGCTGACATCAATGGCGTCTGGTTTTGTTTGTCGGGGAAATCGACAGCCGCTCCATTCTGGAGTAAAAGCTGCACGATATCTAGATGGCCGTTATACGAAGCTAAATTCAGTGGTGTCAGGCCTAGTATATCAGCGGAGTTGACAACTGCTCCATTCTGGAGTAACTGTTGCACAATATCCAGATGGCCGTTACGAGAAGCTAGCTTCAATGGGGTCCTCCCTTGTTCATCCGGGGAGTCAACAGCTGCTCCATTCTGTAGCAATAGTTGCACGATATCCAGGTGGCCGTCTTGCAACGCTGACATCAATGGCGTCCAGCCTTCATTGTCAGCGGTGTTGACAGCTGCGCCATTCTGGATGAGCAGCTGGGCAATATCCAGATAGCCGCTACGCGAAGCGGATTTCAATGGCGTCCAGCCTTCATTGTCAGCGGTGTCGACAGCTGCGCCATTCTGAATTAGCAGCTGGGCAATATCCAGATAGCCGCAACGCGAAGCTGATTTCAATGGCGTCCAGCCTTCTTTGTTAGCGGTGTTGACAGCTGCGCCATTCTGGATTAACAGCTGCACAATATCCAGATGGCCGTAACGCGAAGCTAAGATCAGTGCTGTCCAGCCGCTTCCGTCAGCAGAGCCAACAGCTGCACCATTCTGGAGTAGCAGTCGCACGATATCCAGATGGCCATTCTGCGAAGCTGACATCAATGGTGTCTGGGCATTTTTATCAGGATAGTCGGCAGCTGCTCCATTCCTGAGTAAGAGTTGCACAATATCCAGATGGCCACTATGCGAAGCTGACTTTAATGGTGTCGCGCCTTGTTCGTCAGGGGGGTCGACAGCTGCGCCGTTCTGGAGCAACAGCTGCACGATATCCAGATAGCCTTGACTGGAAGCTGATTTCAATGGCGTCCAGCCTCTGGAGTCACGGCGGTCCAGATCTACGCTGTGGGGTAGTGACACCTGTCCAAGCTGACATCCCTCATCTGGTGGTGTGGTGCCCAATGACATCACTCCACGCCCATCCCGCGTAGAGACGCCTCCGCACTGTTCCAATAAAAACATAACAACGTCACGGCTTCCGTGATCTGTTGCCCGATTCAATGGACTCCATCCGTCGTTGTCTGGGCCATTCGCATCCGCACCATGCAAAAGCAGCAGCTGTGCGATGTCAAAATATCCCTTCGCTAGGGCAGCATGCAACGGGGTGCCGTGTTTGCCTCCCTTAGCATTAACGTCCATGGGACACCTAATGACCAGGTGTTTCGCAAGGTCACCGAAACCGAACAAGGTCGCATAATATAACGGAACTGCTTCAGGAGGTGTTGGGTGCACACTGGACATATGTTCAACCCAGTCCCAGGGCCGATCTACGTCATATATCCAGACCCATGTGGCGAAGTGCGGCTGGTCAGGGTCAAACAGGCGCTTCATAAGTTCTTGAACGCTTGATGACACATTTCCGAACTTGCTGTGGTCGATCCAATATCTAGCAGCATAGATAGAAAGTGGAAAGTCCTTCATTTGGCCCATGTTGACTTGTCCATCTAGCCGTAGTAGGGAAGTGAGGCAAGCTTGTACAAGAATCATATGAGCCGGCTCGGGGAGGGTATGATAAAAGGAGAGGTTATCTCCAGCTTTGGAGAGGCGATTGGATGTCAAAAACTCCTTAACAGAAAAATGGGCAAATTGGACGACTGGCGACCCGTCGACGCTAACAATGACGACGAGACTGGAACATGCGGATAGAACAGCTTCTTGGGCATCCTCGGGGCACCAGTCTGAGTAATATTCTGGGGTTTTTCCGGACTCGAAGCGAATGGCGAGAACCTCGGCCAGCTCCTCGACACGAAAAGGGCGAATGGCCACGGTAAGACATTGCAAAAGGCGACGAGCATATTCTCGATTTCTCCTTCCAATGCCTTGCAGAATACGCATATAAGTGTCATCCAAAGTTTCTGGCAATTCGTCGAGAGCATCCCGAAGACTTGCTGGAAAGCAGCCACGCAGCGTTTCCAGTTGGCAAACTACCCATCGAAACCTGTGTAGCCACATCGGCACTTGTGACGCGATGTAAGAATAAAATCATAACTTACATCCCGTCAGCTTTTTGAACAAGCATACCAATGACAAGTTTTTTGTCGTTCTCTCGCCACTTCTTCTCCATGTCGACAATGGATTTAACGTAGTCCCTGATATCATCTTTCTGTCCACCCTGCTCATGAAGAGACACGGCATGAGAGGCCAAATGTTCAAAAGCAGTTACGATATCGGCTTCGGGGCGACTTGTTGCACAAATGTGGAGGGTTGGGAGTTGTAAATCAACAAGCTCCCTCAAGAGGTCCAGAACCCGTTTACGAGGGGTTATCACGCCTACTGTGTTCGAACACTCGTCCAGGCCATCCACAATAATGTACGTCACGGGCTGTCCTGGGAGTCGCAGCATCTCCATCAAACATTGCTTAAGAGCATGGTCACCAGGCTGTCGGGTTCCCGCATTATGCTTTGAATATAACTTGGAGAGGATACGGTAACAGTAATCGGATACCGCGCTGAACTGGCAGAGAAGCGAAGTGAGTAAGCCACGGACGTCCTGCTTTGCGTTGTCTCTGAAATCGAAATAAAAATACGCCATCAGTGCCAATCCAGCATCAGTCATCGCTTCAATTTCCTCGATTATAGTGGAGCTGGTTGAAGACGTTAACGGGGTTACATAATCGAATAGTCCAAACTTACCATAGGATACTCTTCCCGGATCCTGCTAAATAACCGCGCGGCGGAAGTCATCAGTAGTACAAGAGAAACCAGACGATCGCTTACGTTTACCATGGATCCACATCAGGGATCCTGTCGTTTTCCATTCTCCGAAGAGTCGATCCTGGATAAACCAAGTAGCAGTTCCATGGTGATAGTTTGTCCGGGCAATATTATGATTTTCAGACGAATCTGGGGGAGAAAGCCAACTTCGCACTTTCTCCTGCAACTGCTCTCCTGTGAGGTAGGTTCAACCTTTGAAGCATGGTACTGCGAGGAGTGAGGAACAACTTACGCTTCATCTTGTTGATTTCATTTGTAGCCTCTTGAAGAGCAACTAGCAGACAAAGTCAGCTTCAGTGGCGCCGAAAAGGTCATCCAGGACGGGCATACCAAGTGCCTGCCGAACCTCACTAATAGACACCTTGCCATCTAATGATACAAAGATTTCATTGACGTCGCGAAGCTGTCCAGTGATATTTTCGTACCATTCATAACCACGTTCATATTGTTCACTAAACCATAGACCACCTCCAGCGTTTGGACGCCCGTCACACGGGCCTCATCTTGGGTAAGTCGGTCAAGCCTCTGCAGTACAGCCTCGATCTCGCTCTCTCCCAACAGCTTCTTTACGAATTTCACTGTCGAGTGTTCAGTAACAGCAAACCTTCGCTTACGGATTGACATACAGCACCGGCCTTGCTTGATCTCCTTTGTTGCCAGAGCGAGAACAGAAAGCAATTGGACCAATATCTTTATGATGATATCGGCCATAGAAGGTGTTAACGGGATCTTGGTATATATATTGAGGCGTTGGAGGAAATTTCCGACACATTCGAAGAGGTTAACGAGTGCATCGTAACTGGCAGTGACACCAGCAGCTACCTAATTGACATAGCTGTGAGAGGAAACTGGCAGAGGAGAGTCGAGGAGATATCTACCGCAAGGAGAACATCGACGCCAACAAAGATTGCTTTTGCAGGCGCAAACGGTGTCTGGAGACAGACAGTGACATAAAATCGATAATCAGCAGGGAATGCTGGGGCTCACCAGGCCAAGAGCCTCGCCCAATGTGCCAGAAAGCGCATGGAGGACCTGCACCACGGGGCGAAGGCTGTTGATCAATTTCCGATTTCCGTCCCGGTACTGTTTAAACGCCCTTTCTCTGTTCTGAAGTAGCTCAGATACAGCATCGGCCGAGTCGCACGATGTAAGCTTCTCAGCGAAAGGCTCTTTTGTGAGGTCTGTCTTTGTCTGCTCGCGGTAGTCAGCCAAAGCTTTGGAGATCAACTGAGAAGAAGTGGTTGTCATGGACATGAAACTAAAAGAGGGACGTGAAGTAGCAGTCGAGCTATGAGGAGATGAAATTTGGCAGCAGGGCTGTGGCGGCCAGAGGTCAGAATCGGAAGATAAGCGCGGAGGGCGCTTGATAACACCGCCGTGGCACGCGACACCTCATTGCAATCAGACGTAGACGTATATCTTCGTCCAAACTCCAAACATCTCGGCTCAGCGACCGATGCACGTGTTGGGATCACGTGCACAAAAAGTCCAATTCGACCAGTTCCGAGTCGTGTGTTTTGGGGGGACTCGGAGGGCGACGGGAAGTCGAAGCACTAGAACGCACTGCGGAGCCATCAAACGCGTTTGAGCGGTTTTTGTATCGCTTGTGTACCGATATCTGGGCGTTTTTTTCTTACCAAGGATGGCTTATCGCCCAGTGCCTTGCGCAGCCGCAGCCATAGCTAGCCTTATGATCCCCATATTCCCTCCGTGTACTAAACCACCCAGCCCCCCACATCCCTCTCCACTACCCCGCTCACGCCGTCTTGTCCGACCCTCCCCCGGCCGTGACGCCGTTCATTCATCCCGCAGTCACTTGACTCGAGCACTACACGCCCCATTGACCCTTCTTCTCACCAGCACTGTCTTGTAGGGTGTGTATCGTCGCCGCTTAAGGGCCCATCATATCTGGTTCTGAGAGCCGACGAAACAAATCAGGATGTCCCCTCCTACTAGATATCTGACAATTGTGGACCCATATCCGCTTAATGCGAACTTGGAAACGCATGCAAACCAGCGCATGCTCGCACTCTGGCTGGGGTGCTGCACAGGGAAAAATGAGGTCCTAATGGCCATGTTTCACAATCCAAGTGTGAGTCTTGTCACATTTTTTATTCTATTGTAACGCCCAAGCTATAAACCTTCATCGACGGCGACGGAAAGAACTCCACTGTTCTTACTAATACTCTGTCAAGTCTCCAGGAATCGTAATTATTGAAGTGGATCGAGAATTTGACGGGTTCAGTAGTTTGCTGGGGACACATCCGTGGTCAACGTTTTTGTTGAATCCGTCGCCAGAAGAATTGCCCAGGTCGTCAAAAGTATTTTACTGTGCTTACAAGACTGCTCGCTCGATTGAGAGGAATGGTGGGTCTAGCAGTAATACTGTAGTGTCACCATTACTCATGTATCGTCAGGTTGGAAACGCATATGGATCGAGGAAGACTGGTTTGAAGGTTGGAGTCCTAACAATTCGTGAGCAGAATTTAAGCAAGTATGGGTGGGTTCAACGCTCACCATCCTTGGTCTATAGCAGGATTAGGTACCCGTACCCGAAAACTGCATACTGTGATGTACCTTCAGAGGCACGTTCAATATGTCGCCCCCTTCTGCGAAGTTATTTTTCTTCCCCACCCCCATTAGGATTACGCCCGCTCGCTCTAATTCTTGGGCTTTGGGTATTATTCACAATATGGTCCTGCAGATGGATCGGCGAAATAGTAGACAGCTAGAACGAACACAACTCACTTTAGAAATGAGATCGAACAACCTGGATGAAGTAGAAATGCGATATACGTGTAAAATATCACGGCCTCTAGGAATCACGAAGGTGCCAAAGATGCACAGAGAACACGAAAGCCTGCTGTCTGGAAGATAAGGTGCAAATCAATGGCGCGTTTGTCAACAGCAGACAGCACCCGTGGAACGAAAGGGTGATGGAAACGGTCCCACGCCAAGGTTTGGCGCGCCGCCTAGCTGCCCGGAGACCTTGGAATGCCATCAGTTGACTACCATTGCATGAACGAGAGATTCAAGCATTCAACGTACTATTCGTTCAATGCCGGAGCGAACCGAAAGAGCTCATTGGGCGCTGATGACATACAGCAATAACAAAGGCCGTGCCCATTCCCCACTGGTATGTGCATGTACACTTATGAGGGGAGTAAGTATATATACGTACGACAACCACGTGTCTCGCTCGACGGAGAGGTTCCACATGTCAAATTCCCGTGCTCCACGAGCGACGTATTTGAGGGTCAGAATTGGCCAGATCCACCTCGTTCAGTGGCAATAAGTCGTCGTGATATGTGCATCGTGACTGAACTTGTTCAACTGAAACTCAACAAGCGCCGGGAAGTTTATTGCTTATGCTGCCGGCTAGGATGCAGAAACTTGACCTCCACTTCAATCAAAACGTATGAGGCAGGGATTGGATTGTTTTCGCTGTATCAGCGATCCCAGAATGTCTTGCAGATAGCATTACCGTTGATTGAAGAACATACACCGATAAACCGCAATGAAGCTTTCATAATCCGAGTCTACCCTGACGCTACATCATGACAAATTCTCAAGTTGAGGATGAGGATGGACCCTTCAGGAATTACCGTCAATTATGACTTGCATCCGTTTCCATAAATGCCTGAGCTTGCATATGCCACAGACGAGCATAATCTGAGCCCTCCCGCTTCATTAAATCTTCATGAGTTCCCGCCTCGAGAATTACTGATTCGTTCATATACCTGTGATCAGAAGTCGCTGTCACTCAGAGTCAACGAATAGGTGATAACAAACATACAAAATAAGATCGGCGTGTCGCGTAAGGTTTCCAAATCTATGCGTCGAGAATATCATCGTCTTGCTTCGTCGAAACTCTCTGAGACGGGAGAATAGATCTGCCCACAATATCATCTATGATTGTACGGGCCAGCACAAGGGAATTCATACCGTATTCAGCAGCGGGATCCAGTGACGCACTCGGCTCATCGAATAACAACAGCGCAACTTTTTGCTCTGCCGAAGATCGCATGAACGTTCTTGCCACCGCCACCCTCTGCATCTCTCCACCACTTAGAGCATTGTCGGCTTGAGTGCCCACAGTGCCTCGCAAATAGTCATTGTCAACCTTCCGTCCAAACATTGTCGTCGTTCCATCCGGCAGTCCCTCGTAGACATCACGGACAGGTCGCTGGAGGTAAGTATCGAACCCATCAGGAAGGCGAGAGATAACCTCCAATGCGCCACCAAGACGCGCAGCTTGCTCGACTGCATTGTCGTCATGTGCGTGAGTAGGATCGCCAAGGGCGATGTTCTCTCGAAGCTGTGAGTGTACGTGTTTGCGAGCTTTGCAGTATACAACACATAGAATGGGGACTTACAGTAAGAGGGAAAAGTGTATAGTCCTGGAACAAGACTGCCATCGCGCGACGAAGATCAGCCAGCCGCAGCGTCTTGATGTCTTGTCCGTCAACGAGGATCATTCCTTCCGTTGGGTCATATATACGAGCCACAAGTTTCAGAATGGTACTTTTGCCGGATCCGTTAGAACCAAGGATAACCTATGATAGGAATAGATGTAGGGTCACTTCATTA
Organism: Lactifluus echinatus; assembly: GCA_003315975.1. NCBI lineage: Eukaryota > Fungi > Basidiomycota > Agaricomycetes > Russulales > Russulaceae > Lactifluus > Lactifluus echinatus. Next base: position 1,991 of record QFEA01000725.1, on the reverse strand, counting down.
CCCCAAGAGTATATCGCGCATGGACGTACGCAAAGCTGGCCTGGCTCAACTCTAAAGGAAACGTCACGTAGGGCATACCTCTCGCTCCCGGGATATCGAAAAGACACATTCCTAATAATAACGATGACAAGGTCCTAGATAATACTCAGAACAAACGGGTCAGGTACCTGAATTCCAGCGATATTCCATCTCGCAGAGACTGTTCGTTTTCAGGAAATGAAACGATTCCATCTTCCACTTTGTTTGAAATCTTCTCAGCTTCAAAGTATTTTCTCAAGGCGGAAAGTTGGTCAGAAAGCTTCCCGGTTCTCTCCAGAAGCCATTTTGCGTATGTCATGAACGTACTCGATGAATTTTGGATGATATGGAGGGATGCAAGAGAAACAGGTATCGACGACGGCCGTCTGACTGCTTGAAGGACAAAAACAACCTGAAGCAGCCTGACGTCGGATCGCGATCCCACAAATGATGTAATCCTACCTGGGGCAGTTCAGCTAACGGGAGTTTAAGAAGGCTGATAGGATGGAATTCGCCATCCCTGTAAACGTCATAGTAAGCTGTCCAAAAGCCGGTCGCGTGTTTTCCCACCCTCTCCGCTAGCGTGCGATATTCTGTTAAGTAGATAGTAGATTAGCAAGACTTAGATAATTATACCGTGTATTTGACACACCTGCAGAAAGGTACTCGGAAAGACCGCCAGCGACGACTTCCTTGCGATGCTTGGACTTGTTCACCAGCCGCCTGAGACCTTCCATCCTGATGAAGTCATTATTGCGAGTGGTGGCAGCCCAAGCTGATGTTCTCATTCAGCGGGAGTCCGAGCCGCTAGCATGTGTAACGAATTTCCTACCTTTGCCCAATTGGAAACTACTTGAGACATCGAGATAGGATAGCAGATTACTGAGCAACGACACCACAGCGAGAAATTGACAGTCCTTATGGTCCCGCAGGACACCAAGCAAGACAGTTGTCTGTGAAAACATCGTCACGAATGCATTCGTAGTGTCAATAAGGGCCGTGATTGCCCCCCACGCGGGGGTATAATGCTTATTTGGAAACATCGCATTGACTTGGGCTGACACAGTGGGATCGTCCCAGGTGGGGACGTCGAGCCGAGCAACTGCATGGAAAACATTTGTCGAGTAAAACTGCCTGGAGCGCCCGTTGATGATCATAGACACCTTGTATGAAGCGTAACTAAGGACGTGATGGGCCGCTGTGCAGATTGCTTGTCCGCAGACGACTTGAAAGAACATGTGCGCGTCGACGGTATGATGCTCAACAGCGGTTTCGACCTGCCAATGGAAACAGAAATCATGTTCAAGTCCAGAAACTCGCGGTGAGCACTTGATTAACGCTCACAATGCCAACGAGCTGTGCCGAGAACCTGGAACATGATAAATAACATACGGTCGAGAGAGAAGAAATTCACGTGCCATATGCCCAAAGCTGGAAGCAATGACTCCACCAAAGTGAGGACAATGTAGAGAAAAAGCAATGGCCAAGCCATGGTACCTATGTCGCATATCGCTCTCCAGAGAGATGGGACATCGTCCCACATCCCTACATACCCCTCGATCTTCCACGAAGTAGGAAAATATGACAGAAACTTGTCACGCTCGAGGTAGAGGTCCCACACACCCAATTTGCGGTGCTCGATGTACTTTCCATTACGCGGTTCGAACGCGTGCTCGTTCGCAATTGGACGACTGGTCGTTGACAAATCCTTTCCCATGTTTTACCAGTGGCAGGAAAAGAGGATGGACGAGCGATGGGCAGCCTTTGAGTTGATCCGTTTCGACTTTTATACTACATGAGGTTTTTCGGGACGTACATGCCAGAAATCCTGGGAACGCAATATGTGAGATACCATCTCTCCGACACATATAGCGCCCTTGTCGAGTCATAAACCACGTAAATTGCCAATTACCGGCACTTTGCACAGCAAGTTCACTGAATAACGTAGCAGCGTGGTGGATGACAGAACCCCA
>QFEA01000717.1:0-17471 GCA_003315975.1 Lactifluus echinatus | reverse complement strand
ACATCGTCAAACCGTCGCATATTGCCGGCCGCGCGGCAGGGCCAAGGGGACAGGTCCGTCGTCCCTCCGTCTCCTTTGGGGTTATCGTCGACCGCATGCGGCCGTGACGGCTTCGCGCCTCGATTGCGTTTTTTTCTTCGACTGTCTTGGCTTACCTCACGAGGCTGAAAGTTGAGGGTGCGTCATGCAGACGAAATGGCACATGGAGCTAGACTCCGTTCCAACGGTCTGGTTTAGGTTCTCTTGGCTTGAAAAAAAAAAGGCGGGCATGAGATTGATAGAGTCACCGTTGCTGACGTTGGTACCGATGCTTCGGTTGTCAAGCGCGCTCACTGTAACTGCGGAGGAGGGCCCCAACAGCATGGCTAATAAGAAGGAACGTCCAGTCCTGCCCACGGTGCGTCATGACTGTGTACATCATAACTTCAAAGCCTCCGTTCGTAGGTTCTGGCACTGTCCCCATTCAGGTATTCTGGAATTGGATGAATCGCGTATCATTGACTGAGTGTTCAGAGTCCGACGTCCACTAATTGGCAAGCCCTCAGCAGCTATTAGTATGAGCGGACTTTTGATCGCTTGTGGTTACGGGTCCGGTTGCGGAAGCAACCTAAGGGAGAGGGAAAAAAATTGCCTGTGTTGGAAATGTACAAATATCAAAATGCATGAATGAATGGGCTTAAGCTTGTGCTGCACTTTTGGACAATGCCCGTCCAAGTTGGACAGTCCAGGCTCATATTTTAGGGATCGTAAGTAATCATCAAACTTCGTGTGCTGCGAGCAAAAAGGCAATCGTGACTAAGTATAACGCGAGAGTATCTATCGATCTCGCCTCGTTTTTTCCTGAATGCGGATGTCCCGCCTTTACGGCCTCGGGGATACATCGATAAGTGTAGTCGCAGGCTGCTGACCAAGCGTCGCACCCGACACCCGAGGGTGCCCAGATTAGGCTTTACCGTACCATGGACACGCCCTGAACGGGCTTATCCGACATCACGGGGGTAGGGTAGGAAGGGAAGATTGGCGTGCTATGCCCATACACGGAGCCATCTCTGCGGATTCATCGAACGGTCCGCTACAGATGGTACAGATAGGATACGATCCCATTTGGGTTGCTGCACTGCATTGAAACAAGGACAACTCGAATATATAGTTCCTCCATCTCCACACCCCACGCAACAGCTGACCATACCACATTCGTCAAAACTGGGTAGCGAGGTGCAAGCGGTGGGGGGCGGGCTTTGAGAAATGGTTGGCAGAGACGTTAGGTCCGCATCGAGGCAAGTGCATTCCGTGTCATGCCGTCGATGACGCCCGCAGGACGTATCCAAGCAGTGTGTTTAGAGTATGTCGCAGACGAGTAATTGTCGAACTTGTTTGATCTACTCTAACTTCACGCTGAAAAGGGTACGGCCGACGATCGGAGCCGATCGAAATCTCACCGTCACCGTAGAGTAGAACATAAGGGGAAAAGGACGAACGTAGTTGGTTCGCTTTCGGCACACTCGGACAGTAACCATGTCCGCCTCTCTGTTCAATAGGCGGGATACGGGGGCGAGGAGCCATCAGGGGCATACAGGGGTTGCTTGTGACTGTGCCGTAGGCGCTTTTGGGGGGTCTTCTGATCCAAGTTTGCTCCTGTCTATCTAAGGCGCTTGTGATGGCGGTGCATTAGGAAAGAGAGTTGACCAAAATAATTACTGCACAGGCGCATAAGGGAAGAGAGTCGTAAAATCGGTGTGACGGGAGCGCGATGAGTCAGAGGTAGCAAGGTGTTAAGTGTTAATGTGAACGTACGAGTATTGAATGCGCCACGTTGCCGGGTTAGCCGGTGAAGGTCGGAGGAGAGATCTAGGAATATCGGGAGAGATTAGTTGATCACCGATTGGGTAGATTTCATGGATCTAGTTACGCATGCCACCAAAAACGCCGATCTGGAAAAGCATCGGACGAACCAGAAATCGGCCCATCTAGCTTCCGTTGGCATTGAAAAAAAGCGATTAAATAGGAAGACGAAGCTACTCAGAAAGTCAAGGGGACTGACATTGCGAGCGAGGGGGACAGACAAGTTAAAAATGAAGGAAATAAATTTTGAAAGGGGAGACGATCAGAGATCTTTCAAACTCCGTTCCTGCGGCGCCAAGATCCTGACGGGCGACAACCGCTTTCAAAATGGGCTGCTCACGGGGGGTCGTATCGTCAACCGGTGGTGTGTGCCTTTCTCTCTTTCCTTTCCTTTCCCTTCCCCGTCCCCTCTCTCCTCGTCCACACTTCCCCTCCACTCCTCCCCTCGGCTGTCCTATTGTCTATCACACCTGGCCACGTCCTGCCGTGCGTTTTTCCCCTTTTGTGTTTCTCTTTATTTGTTTCACATTCTCGGTTGACGCGACCACAACAAAAAGTGTGTGAGAGATACAAGATCTGAGTGACTTTTTCACTGCCCCTCCCGTCCTCTCCCTCCCTCTCCCCCCATGGCCTATTCACACCAGCCCGCTCAGGGCCACCAGAGTTCGCTTGGCACGACTCGCCTCCCGTCTATAAGGGATCTCAACTTTTCCTATGACCCCCCGCCGCAAGTGCCACCCGATCCGGCGGCTTCCCCTTCGGGTCCGATCCAGCCGTCCGAACACCGCGTTGCGCCGGCTGCCACCCAGCCTCAGCGCCACGACTGGAATCGACAGCCTCCTCCTCCTCCGCCTCAGCAGTCCATCCAGATGCATCGTTCTCAGCATTCACCCGTCGTGGTGAACAGCCACGATCATCCTAGGCACGAGCCCCCTTTTGGCCAGGCAGGGGGCAACTTGCCTTTGTCATCTCAGATGCCTCCTCCTCCACCTCGCGACTCCGAGTCAACACAGAAGCGCCCCCGCACGAGTGCACCACCTGTGGGCGTCTCGCCCAGATCTTCTTCCCACGTAAGTCCTATCTGCCCTCTTCCACCCGCTTCCACCCTTTCGCCCGGAGCGAACGCCGCGCTTACTGTCTCATATGCCACCCCGTTCCTCATCTGGTAAATCCCAGAGCGTCTACCCTCAGCCTCCCTCGTATCCATCACAGCCCCCACCGACAGCCTCGACGTACATGGTTCCGCCACCACACGAACAGGCTCCGCATCATCCAACACAGTACCCTCCTCCATCTGGCTATGCCAACTATCCACCCCACATGGCGCCGAGGGGTCCTCCGCCTGCTGGATACCCCCATCAGCCCCCCCATCCATCCCAGTACCCTCCTGTGCCGTCTCCTGCAGCGGAGCACTGGCAACAACACCCTACTGTTCCGAGCCAACCTTCTGCTGCCCATCCGCCACCGGTGGCCTATTCAAAGCCGGTAGCATTGGTTCCTACCCCAGTTGAAGCACGCGGCTCCCACGTGGCCCGTCCAGATATGGAGAAAGCAAAACAACGGCAGGGAACAATGGCCGAGGTGAGAGATTCTTATGCGAATGTATCAACATCTCGAGATCGTTCTGGTGATCTAATCAACTTCCCAACTTCCTAGTTGCTACAGCACTGCAATGTGCTTTATACATTCGCGTCTAAATATGGTACTTTTTTTTTTGGTCTTTGAGCGTCTCCCGACGGTTGATACAATCTTTCGAACAGCACAAGCACAGGCCAGCGGCTCTGGAGCTCAGAAGCCATCTCAGGCTGAGATAGCCGAAATGGGTCAACGCGCTAGCATGGTCATGCGTCTTTGTGAAGAACTGAAGCGTTTATCACTATCGGATGGAGAACTTGCTAAAGGGCCCGCAACGGTGGTACCCACTCCTCCAGAGGAACATCGGGCCCCTAAACGTCCCTGGGAAGACCTATCTGCCGATGGCGCCACTGGTACGGATGCGGAGGTCAGTGCATGATCTCATCCTTACCTGGCCTTTTGGGGGAATGGAATCCTGACCATCGCCTATCTCCGACCGATAGGCTCAGGCAACCGCAGAGGCAGATATGGCGCTTATTCGCACGAAACGTGCGACAACTGCCGGCCAGAACGGGGGACCTGGCCAACCCAAATCAAAATATCGTAAGCGAAGTGTAAGTAGACCGCGTTTTTCACGTTCGTCGCTCGGGGAGTACTGATGGTCGTCCCTATCTTTTTTTCAGCGTGCGACTCCACCGGGTAAATGTCATTCATGTAACATACGGGAAACACCCGAATGGAGGCGTGGGCCGGACGGGGCAAGAACTCTTTGCAATGCGTGCGGTCTTCGTAAGTCCATGCCGTTTGCATCGCTGGTTGCCTTTCCCTCACTCGAATTGATCTTCGGATAATAGATTATGCCAAGTTAATGCGCAAGCGTGACAAGGCAGCTGGTCCCGATGGTAAAGCGCCGAACATCGACCTTGAAACGCTACGAGCATCGACCCGTATGGCAGATAGTGTCCACCGTGATGCCAACAACAGGACTGGCAACCCCGGCGGTAACAATACCAACACTAGTAGTCAGAATACACCTGTCGGACCACCCGCAGATACGAAGCCGCCACCTTCCTCTCCGTCCCAGAAATCTGACTCAACCCGTCCGAGTCCTGCGGTATCCAAAGCGGGACCGCCCCAATCACCTGTATCCCAATCAACTAGCACCTATCACCCTAATCCGAGTGGCCCTGGTGTTCCGCCCCAGCATCAGCCAGCTCATGCTGCCCAAATGATGCCACCCCCGTCGATACACTCAGGAACTGGTGACGCTGCCGCGTCGGCGTGGCAAGGGGCGCGTGGGTATCCGGCTGAGCATGGATCATTCATGCGTACACACGCACCACCGTCACATGCCCGTGGTGCACCTCCGTGAGTAACCAACCGACCTCTATGGACGATGTGAATAGGTTTGCCTGACTATGCCATCTGCAGGTTTCATGCTTGAGAGTGGACAGACGTGGCCCATCTGATTTACTTCCTCGGCACGAGAACACTACCTTACTCGCCTATTTGGCCTATGTCTCTTCTTACACACTACGCGCATTCGGCCCTTCTAGTCCTTCGACTCTTCGTTCTTACCAACTATGTAGTAGCACATCAGCATGGTCCTCGTCCAATTGTAACGACGAAGCGAGACCCGCGCGCGGTGTCTCAGGTTTTTTTCTGTACTTTTAGTACTTGTTCTGTTGTGTGTCAGACGGAAGTTAAGATCTGTTTGGATCTTCATCTCACAACAGATCGGATCGATCAGCCTGAAGACGATCAATGACTGCGATCTTTCGTCAATGTTTGTTTTGATCCCCCGCCGGCCAAGATGCCCGGACCTTCAGTTGGCCATCGTGCTGACCGCCATTGACCCGATCCTCGTACCTCCGCGGTTGGGATAAGATAAATCCTTCTTCTGTTTGGGAAATGCGGTGTACGGCGGTGGGCCGAGCTCTGGTTGGGAGGCACGTGCCTATATCCCAGGACAGATGCACGTTCTTGAGCTCTGAACTGGTCTGTACCACCAGCCTCCCAGTGCAGCTGCCTTGAGGATCCACACATATCATAGGGTGGCTGGCTGCAGAGACGCTACCATGTTCCCTTGGTCTCATCATGACTGCTCGAGATTGTTCCATCAATCATCTTTTCTCCTATCGGGAGTTTAAACAAGGTATATTCTCCGATGGAGTTCCTAGTCCAATCACCCCGGAGGAGTACAGTGCAGTAGTTGGCTCGAGTGGAGGTGCCTGTTCTCTGCTTGTGTCGTGCCGATATTTGCCTCGTCTGCGGTCACATGCCGCTTTCACTGCCTGTCCTGCTTGCCCTATTCCACCGATCACTTTGTAAGTAGTACATTATCAACCCATGGCCAGAAATTGCGGCTGGCTTAATGTTGCCCTCCTTAAGCCTTGTTTCTAACCTCCGGAGGTGCAATACCTCGTCCCGGCCAGACACAAGACTGTGACCACCACCAACTGAATCATCTCGATCATGGGTTTCGACGCTATCTGGGTTTCGCCCATCTCTACTAATCTTATCAAACCCTCCTGTACGGTATACGACGGCAAAAGGAGCCTATGCGGTATGCAGCTTGGCAGTGATGTCCTTCTCCATTGTGTTTCAGTTTCAACCTTCAATCTGTTGACACATTCATTTTGATTTTGATGCGTTCCCTTTAATGAAAATGCAGGGAACTCGAATGGCGTCACAGGCTGCAAAGTCATGTTGCATGCGGACCGACTCGGAGAACCCAATGGACTAGAATTCCGAATTTCTCTCTTCGACCCGGAAATCAGCTTAGCGACATATCGTCACCTGTTCCCAAAAGTAATATATAATACTGTGCTGAACCCACATTTCTATTTTGTGCCGATTGTGCCGAATTACGCACCGCTCAACGAACGCATTTATTACGATAGCCTGACCTGAAGTTTTGGGGTTGTTCGGGCATTACGGTGTGGCAACAGCTATGGGGTCGGGACCCCTCGGTGACCCGGCCGAGGCCGCTCCCGCTCAGACGAATACCGCCATAGAAGCCTGTCAGGTCTTCTCGGCCCCTCTGGGCCTTGCTAGTCGTCTCACTCCCTGCCTCAGATCTCCTTGCAGAGCCTCATCGTTATGTCATCACATGCCCTTCTGCTCGGCATTCTCGTGCTGCTGGACGTTAAATCCGCACTTATCAGCGCTTGAGGAATGCAATTTCATGAAGGGTTCATAGTAGCGACTGCAGCTGACACCCGTGACTACAATGGAAGGCGAGGGTTATCTTATGAAGGCAAGGTCAAGAATCCCCCAGCATGTGTCAACAGCTTTTGTGATGGTAGGGGATTGCCCCTTCGGTGCCTCAAGGGTTCCAATACTCATTTCGACACCACCGCTTGATTCTGGACACTGCACGTAAGAAGTTGGAAGAGTTTCGAAACCCGCCATGAGATGGTAAGCGCTGTTTGTACCGTTTTAGATGGTATGAAGCTTAAGGTTTAAGGTTTGACTTGATCAAAGGGACGCTTACAGTCATGGCATGCTCTATTAAATCAAGTTGATGGTGGCTTGCTTATTGATGGATAGTGATAATACAGTAGTCATTCTACAATACAGCCAATCTGCGGGCAAAATTAAAAGGTTTAAGGGGGATGATAGATGATGACAGCAGCACTAGCATCTCAGACCCATCGAAGCAACCGAGTTTGAGTCCTGATTCTCTTTTTTGCATGCACATTAATTTCATGTATTTTCGGGCACCAGAAACCCGTATCATATATTCTGTAGACTTGTTCATTTCCCATTGATCACACGGAATGAATTCGTCATTGTCAAATGGTCCCCGAGAAGGTCACAACTGCACCAAGGCGGTATTTGCTGGTGCAAACTTGAAACTGTCCATTACTGGGTAAAGCATGCTCATGGCGAACTGAGAACTATTAAGGACGAGAACATCAGGAGTACAATGCGAGATTCGGGCCGCCAAAAGCTGAGACGGAGAACAATAGGATAACGCCGCAGATGATGCCGAGAGGGGTGACTTTTGAAGGAGAAGCGAAAGCAGAAGTCTGACTGCGGGATAATGACAAACATTTGCGGGACGTTCCAACATCCATATGCAGTGTGAGTTGATAAAGAGAAAATATTCAGTTCATACTATACACAGAAGTTGTGAAAGAGAACGAGATGGAAGACACAAGTGGAGGATGGGGCGCTGGTAAGGAGGGTATGTACGCGGACATCCCAAATTGCGGCGTTGTACAGCTGGCAGTTGAAACGCGCAAGAAGTCGTAGGCGACTGCATCCAGCTCGGCTTGGGTGTCTACACCTCCCAGAACGCCACGTGATGCCGGGTCCATGCGGAAAGAGAGGGGGTTTAGACGTTCGATTGGCTGATGACGGACGACGGATGGGAAATCCCGGGCCCGCTGTATGCTCACCGTCTGCATTGCCTACGCGACAACCGGAGTGTGTCATCTTCCGCTTCGAGCGGTGGACAGCTCGAGCGAGGTGGAGCCTGTACGGAAACATCCAAGTAACAAGCTTAGACAGGATCTTGGTTGCCACTGGAAGTGTTGTCGAGCCGGGATGCTGGAATGATGAGTCAGTCTATAATACATGATCTACTAGTAGAAGTGGAGACGACCTGGTAGTCGCATATTTGTGGAGCAGACCCAATGTCTAGATATTGATATCCAGATTGCGCGGCTTACAATACCCGTATGCACAGTTGTTCAGACGACGCTATTGGGTCCTTGAAGATTATCACCTTACAGATGACGTCCCCTGCTCAAGCAAATATCTGGGCAGGCACGATCACTCTCAGAGAGCGATTCCTTTAGCTGGCTGCGCAGCAATACGACTGAGACTAACAACCCGTCTCTTTCGATATTAGACAGCTGGCGTTGGTCGATAGTATAGAGGTCCGTTCCGAGTCGCGGGGCTGCCTCACATTGGTTTTCTATCGAAACCTGGCAGATTCCTATCAGGCTCCCAAGAGATGCCCACAGGATGTTATGCAGGCCGGGCGAGCTAGTACAAGATTCTAAAGGGTGACACATACGTTGTACATAGCGTACTTGTAATCGCTAGCTAGAACGGACTTAGATTGGATTTTGGATTGGAACGAACGCACATGGTTGTGGGTCACGTGGTTCTATCAATGAAGAAACAACAGCGCGGCGCGCTTACCACTCCACATCTTGCTACAGTTCACAACACGCTCACTCCTTCGACTATACAGCCCGAAATAGCTGAATAATTTCTGCAATGGGTGCTGTCTCTATCATTTCGTCGTGTGTTAACGTAGCTAATCCCTCTCCCGTCTAGGCGTACCAAAGGTATGGCGCGTCTACTTCAGGTTGAACACCGCTGACTCGTCATCTGTAGTTCTTTCGATATATTTCGTGGGTTGACCAACCTCTTGTAACCACTTGCTGCTCACGAAGACTCTCAGAGAACGATATCCTTTAACCTCGCAGTTAATTGCGGAGAACAGCATTCCGGAATTTGGTACGCCTCTTTCCGTTACGACGTTCAACCAAGCCCTGATTATGACGGGTGACGGCTAGACAACCTCTATCTTGATTTTAACGGGATCATTCACGCATGTAAGCCTTCACGTACTTCACGTACTCACAGACCCTGATGATGGTGAAGGTTCACATCCCAATGATGAGGACGCACACTTCCGGATGTCCGAGGAACAAATATATACATCTATATTCGCCTACGTGGACCATCTATTTGGGAAGATTAAGCCAAAGAAGCTCTTCTTCATGGCCGTCGATGGTGTTGCTCCCCGTGCGAAGATGAACCAACAGCGGAGCCGCCGTTTTCGCACCGCAAAGGAAGCACGCGAAGTGCGGGAAAAGGCAGAGCGAAAGGGCGAGAAGCTTCCAGCGGAAAAGCCGTTCGACAGCAACTGTATTACTCCTGGTACGTCTATCGTCTATTAACGTCTATTTGTGGGGCTAGAGCGAGAGACTCATGAACCATCGTGATTGACAGGAACCCAGTTCATGGTGAAGCTTTCTGAACAGCTGCGTTACTTCGTGAACAAGAAGATCAGCGAAGATGCAAACTGGCGCGGCGTGCAAGTTGTGCTTTCCGGACATGAAGTTCCTGGCGAAGGCGAGCACAAGATCATGGAGTATATCCGTCTCTCCAAGGCACAACCAGACTACAACCCGAATGTCCGCCACTGTCTATACGGCCTTGACGCGGACCTCATCATGCTTGGCTTACTGAGTCACGACCCTCATTTTTGTTTACTTCGTGAAGAGGTCAAATTTGGACCTGCCGCGAAAAAGAAGAGTAATATGGGGTGCGCTTTATCTTGGTCTTGGTTTTCTGTCGACTAGTTGCTGACTGTGCAACGCGGAAGACCGGAGTCGATTAATTTCTACCTTTTGCATCTATCGCTCATGCGTGAGTACCTGGACCTTGAGTTCCGGGAAGTGGGGCGCTCACTCCCATTCGACTACAACCTCGAGCGCGTCATCGATGACTTTATTGTGCTCGCGGCGTTCATCGGAAATGACTTTCTTCCACATCTGCCAGACTTGCATATACATGAGAATGGCTTGGAACAACTCTTCGAGGTGTATATGAAGGTGTTACCTTCTTTAGGCATGTATTTGCTCATACATCATATTTCAGCTTATCGTAATGATTTTAACAGGCGGATACCTTAATGAGAGTGGCGTTATTGACACCAAGAGGCTGCAGGTCATCCTCGACGAGATGGTAGAATGGGATAAAGAAGTGTTCGAGAAGGACTACGGGGACATGAACTGGTTCAAGGGAAAGCAGTCGAAACATGTCAAGACGTTGGATCGCGCGAGGAAGCGCAATTCGCTGGTGCTGACGCTGTCGCAGAGGGAAATATTCGAAAAGGTGGAGAAGTTTGTGCGGCAACAACGCGATGTTGCCACAAGGGCACAGGTGCCACGTTTGGAGCTGCTGAATGACTTCCCTGCGCGAGACCGCGAGTTTATCGGCCGTCTCGCTGAAGACTTGCACCTAGAACTCGCTTGGGATGAGTTTGATGAAAACGACCAGAACATCGTGACGTTATGCATTCCGGGGACGCCCGAAGAACCTCACGGTGGTCTGGATGATGGGGATGAAGATGGGGATGATGAGGATGATTGGGTAAGTGACGAGGAGGACGAGGAAGCGCGAAATGCAGTGGATCGGGTGCTGGATAAATATAGGAAGTCAAAGGTAGTGGAGCAATCAGGCGCCGATTTCGATGAAAGGTACGAGCAAGCTTTGAAGGAGAAGATGGATGAGTGGAAGCGCTCTTATTATATGGTGTGTCCAACCGTGCCAAGTAGCTTAAAGATGTCATGGCTCTGACTTTTGCACAGGGCAAGTTGGGTATTCACTACGATGACCCAGAAGAGATGGGCAAACTCGTGTATCGCTACGTGGAAGGATTGCAGTGGGTGATGCACTACTATTATAGTGGTGTCGCGTCGTGGAGTTGGTTCTACGACTATCATTATGCGCCTCGAGTGTCAGGTACGTGTTACTCTTCCATCCGACCCTTACCAATATAACACGCCCTCAGATCTGAAGGGTGTCGGGGAGATGACCTTCAATTTCGAGCTTGGCAAGCCATTCCGACCATTCGAACAGTTGATGGGTGTGATGCCAGAGGCTAGCAAGGAGTTATTGCCTGATGCTTATCGGGTTAGTGAATTTAATGCCATGCTACACTCAACTTACTAATGACTGAGCAGGACTTGATGTGGGATCCGCATTCTCATATCCTCGACTTCTATCCCCAAGACTTTGAGCTGGATTTGAACGGGAAAAAGCAGGACTGGGAAGCAGTGGTGAAGATCCCGTTCATTGACGAGAAAAGGTTACTCGGCGCTATGCAGTGTGAGTGTTAGTGTCAATAACAAAAGGCCTCGATTCATGTCCTCTCCAGCACGGGAACACCGTTTGACAGCTGAAGAAAAGCGCCGCAACACGTTTGGCACGAGCTACCAATTCAAGTACGATTCGAATAAGCCTACACTTTATCCCTCGTCACTACCAGGATTCTTCCCGGCCCTGCCTCAGTGTACATGTACCATGGAACCCTTCGACCTTCCGACATTGGATGGATTACATCTCGTACAGGGGCTTTGCGACGGCGTTTTCCTCGGTACATCTGCTTTGGCGGGCTTCCCGTCGCTGAAAACACTTCCGCACACTTGTTCGCTCGGCTTCCACGGTATCAACGTCCACGGTTCGGAGAGTCGGAACAAGTCAATTGTCATTCACATTGAGAACCGGAATGCCTCACGCAAGCCCGAGACTCTCGCGCGTGAACTAATTGGGACCCGCACATTCGCCGGATGGCCGTTTTTGCAGGAAGCAATGGTCGTGGGCGTGTCCGATTCCTTGTTCAAGTATGAGCAGGTGAACATTCAGCCCAATTCCCCAGCAAAGATCGTGCCGAATCCGCATTCCAAACAAGGCTTTAATATGTGGAAGCACAAAGCCGAAAGGATTGAGGGTCTGTATTCGAAAAAGTGCGGTGTTCTTACGGGTGAAATTGAGATGTTGCTGCATGTACGACCTCTGAAGGGTGCGCTTTACCAAAGTCATCATGCGCCACTCGTTTTAATTTTTTTACTTAAAAGGGTTAAAGCGTCTGGAGAGCGGTGCGCTCGTCAAGGACTATGAAGGCGAGGACAAGGAGTATGAACTCGCATTACAACTCGCCGTACCCGAGGTCAAGTCCGAGGATCCGCGCTACGCCGAACGAGAACCGCCGTCCATTGCCGAGGAGTTCCCGGATGGCAGCAAGGTCTTCTTCCTTGGTGAACATGCATATGGCTTTGCCGCGTGTGTTCATGCAACGACGATGGATTCTTTGTCCTTTATTCTTGCCTTCTCGCCGTCAGACAAACAACAGAATGCAACGTTGAAGGAGGCGGTTGCCCAAAGAAGGGCTAGGCAGTATATTCCTTCATTCCAGGTGGCAGAAATGCTTGCGATGTCGAAGCGTGCACTCTCACGCGTCACGTCCAGTTTCATGGTTCTCGTGGCCGATGGGCAGAAGGTCAACCTCGGGCTAAGCATCAAATTTGAGGTCAAGGCCATGAAGGTGCTCGGTTATTCCAACAAGAACGGTCAAGTTTGGGAATTCAGTGAACTTGCTATTGACCTGATCCGCGACTACAAAGTCTGTTCAAACCTTTTAATGCGCGTTGATCAGACGTTGACGTTCCGGCCGCAGGAGAAGTACCCCGAAGTGTTTAGGATTCTCGATCGAGGCGGCGACGGTAGGTAGATACTCGTTTCGGTTTCACGGTAAACTAACCAAGTACAGATATGGCAAAGGCATCGACCATCTTTCCCAATGAAGACGATCCCGGTGCCAAAGCCAAAGAGATTCGCGCGTGGCTTGCGACCAAGGGCGTACGCGACTTTGAGCCGGTGTCCTTGATATGTGATCAATTAGATAAGGTCTGTTCCCAAGATGCCAAGTGTGGGCGGGATGCTGATCTCTCTCTTCAGAACGTAGTCAAGGAGATCGAGCAATTGGCAGACGGGTTCAAAAACGAACAGTCGACAACCAGTTTCAAGCGTGCTCTTGTGAAAAATGTTCCGCGGCGGGCAGTACTCAAACCGGAACATGCAGTTTATCGGCTGCAGAACCAGAAATTTGACCTCGGAGACCGAGTCATTATGGTGCAGGAGAGTGGCGGGGTCCCGCTGTCTGCCAAGGGCGTCGTGATAGGCCTCAATTCTAGGAGCATAGACGTTGTTTGGGACGTGCCATTCATCTCGGGTACGACGCTCAGCAATCGATGCTCGCAATACCGCGGGTCAACAGTTGAGCTTAACGCATGTTTAAACTTGACGAATCGGCAATTCGTTTCGCCCGTCAACCCAAGCGCACTACCACCGGTGACTGCACAGCCCAGATCACGGGTCGGCCCTCAGACTTTTAATTCGAGGGCAGGAAATCACCGAACTTCAGCAGGAGCATGGGAGTCCCGACCATACGCGAGGTCTGTTATTCGAATTTATGCAGTCTGAGTGTGTCTAATGCAGTTCAGTAGCCCCGGCCCAAATTCAGGACCAGTGCATATCATGACAAATCCCAATCGTGGTAGAGGTGGTGGGCGCGTGAATGGGCATGGCCCAACACCGGGTGTCTCACAGCTCAACGGTACGACACGGCATGTGCCCGCAAGCAGCACGGATGATCAAGATTCAGACTCGCCACGGGTTTGGGGCAACGGTAACGGATACCAAACAGGGCATCATAGACCGCCGGCTCCACCACGAGGCGGCTTTTTGGGACTGACTGGAGGACGAGGCTATCGAGGTGCCCGGGGCGTATTTCGTGGACGACGAGGAGGGTACACAGCTGCGCCACAAGTAACTTCCTGAAAGATGAACGATAAGAACGATGGGATTTAGTTTAGACTTGCTACTTGTTTGTTGGTTAGGTTAGTGTTAGTGTATGTCTGTGTCTGTAGTCTGTAGACTCCTTCCTTTTTATTTTGGTTGGGTGTTGGGTCGTGGGTCGTGAATATATTTTTTCGCGTCGCATCTCTCGCACTCCGCACTCCAAATCTGATTATCGGTTTCGAGTCCTTCACCAACTATTGTGCCTAGTGCGATGGCAGAAATACACGATCAGTTCGATACTCTCCTAATCCTCGATTTTGGGTCACAGGTCAGATGGAGATGGTCATTACTTAGTCAATCTTAATCACCCGCACCCGGGATTTAGTACAGCCACCTGATAACTCGGAGGTGTCGCGAGCTCAATGTCTATGCTGAGCTTATGCCATGTACGCAGAGGATCGGGGACCTCGGGTGGAAGCCAAAAGGTCCGTAAGCCTTCTTGGTCTCTTCAATATCGTTGTTTTATTCCGTAATTGTATTTCAGGTGTTATTCTATCTGGTTCTCCGTACTCGGTCTACGACAAAGATGCGCCTCACGTCGACCCCGAGGTCTTTGAGCTCGGCGTGCCCGTTCTCGGGATTTGCTATGGCTTGCAGGTAGGTAAATTCTCATCATCTCCAACGGGGCTCCCTTGCATTTCTTTCAAGCTCAAGATAAACAATCTCGCAGGAAATCGCGTGGAATCTTGGCGGTACGGTTGCGGGGTGCGACCATCGCGAATACGGGTTTGCGCAAGTGCAAATAAACAAGTTCGGAGCCAACCATTCATCCGTGGATGCGTTGTTTGATGGGCTGGGCGATGAGTTGGAGGTGCGATGATAGCTTGCGCGCATGCAAAAATTCCCCTGCCCAACCACCCAAGCTGACTCGGGTTTCCGAAGGTGTGGATGTCCCACGGCGACCAGCTCTCTGCGCCCCCTCCAAACTTTCACATCATCGGCCATACGAAATCGGCGCCCTATGCCGCCGTCACACACAACACGAAGCCGTTCTACGGCATCCAGTTTCATCCAGAGGTAACGCACACTCCGCGGGGCAAGGAGGTCATCTCCCGGTTCGTGCGCAACATATGCGGCTGCAGACCCGACTGGACCATGGTACGGACACAGGCTCATTTCTCTCCCTCTCTCTTTTCTGGATTCTGCATGTCCTCATACCAACGTTGCGCCAACAGGAGGAGTTTATTGGCAAGGAGATCGCTCGCATCCGCGAGATCTGCGGCGAGACAGGTCGCGTCATCGGCGCCGTCAGTGGCGGCGTCGACAGCACGGTCGCAGCCAAGCTGATGCACGAGGCCATCGGCGACCGGTGCGTTGCGCCATTTCGCGGAGGGGCTAGCGCAGCCCCGCCGTGTCCCTTTCCTCCTTTCCTCACAGCGGGTCTTGCCAGGTTCCACGCCATCATGGTCGACAACGGCGTGCTCCGCCGCGACGAGGCGACGCAGGTGAACGAGATGCTCAATAAGGATCTCGGCGTGAACCTGACGGTCGTCGACGCGTCCGAGCTGTTCTTGTCCCGCCTGGAGGGCGTCGAGGACCCAGAGCAGAAGCGCAAGATCATCGGCAACACGTTCATCAACGTGTTCGAGGCGGAGGCCGCCAAGCTCGAGACGGCAGAGGCAGACAAGGGCAAGATTGAGTGGCTGCTCCAGGGGACGCTCTACCCCGACGTTATCGAGAGCATCAGCTTCAAGGGCCCAAGCGCAACCATCAAGACCCACCACAATGTCGGTGGTCTGCTCGAGGACATGAGACTCAAACTGATCGAGCCCCTGCGCGAGCTCTTCAAAGGTGCGCGCCGACCTCTTTGTGCTTTGTACCCATTCTCCACTAACACGGCACTATTTATCTCTCGCATGTAAAACTAATATAGACGAGGTCCGTGCGCTCGGCCGACTGCTTTCGATACCCGCGTCACTCGTGCAACGGCACCCCTTCCCAGGCCCGGGCCTCGCAATTCGCATCCTGGGCCCGGTGACGCGTGCCCAAGTCAAGCTGTTACAGCAAGCGGACGCGATCTACCTCGAGGAGATCCGCGCGGCGGGGCTGTATGAATGCATCAGCCAGGCGTTCGCGGTGCTGCTGCCCGTGCGCGCCGTCGGCGTCATGGGCGACCAGCGCACTTACGAACAGGTGATCGCGCTCCGTGCGGTACAGTCAGAAGACTTTATGACCGCCGACTGGTTCGTGTTCCCGCCGGAGGTTCTGCGCCGCGTCTCTTTGCGCATCACGAACGAGATTGCGGGCATAAATCGCGTGACGTACGATATCACCTCAAAGCCGCCTGGTGTACGTTCATTCCTCTCTCGAAGTGCTAGCGTCCCAGAGAAGCACTCGCTAACCTTCTTTACCTTTGCTATGCCAGACTGTCGAGTGGCTCTAAGCTAAGGGGCAGCGTGTGCCAAATAGAATACGACGTGCGGTGCATGACGATGCGTATTAGTGATCGGTGTTTAGTCAGAGGACGGACAAATTAAATGAGGGGTGGAACAAGATGAGTTTTTAAAATACAGTAGAGATTGCATGCGCGTTGTTCGGTGCGCTCTAGTCAGGTCATGTTTGCGTAGCGGTCAGGAGAGTATGCAAAAGCAATTTACACTCGAGAAGTGGACAGCAAAATGCAAAGTGGTGCAAGTGTGAGTGCAAGTATGAGTTAGCGGAAGTTGTGGAGAAGGGTAAAGCGACGGCGAGGGGAAGAAGGGGCGGGCAAGTATAGGCTATGCGCCGACTCATGAGCTGAGGTTGTCGCGCAGGCGCTCAGCAAGCGCCGTGCCGCTGAACACTTCCATGAGGACCTCCTTGACGTCTTCGACGTACACAAAGCGGATGCCCGTCTTGACACTCTCCGGCACGTTCTCCTCGATATCGGCGCGATTTGCTGCGGGGGCAAGGATGGTCTTGATACCCGCTCGATGGGCTGCCAGGATCTTTTCCTTGAGTCCGCCGACGGGAAGCACTTGTCCGACGAGCGAGATCTCACCCGTCATGGCGATGTCCGGGTTGATCGGGGTCTTGGTGAAGAGCGAGACGAATGCGGAGAGTAGCGCAGTGCCCGCGCTCGGGCCCTCCTTGCCGACGCTGCCCTCTGGCATGTGCACATGCACGTCGCGGTCGTTAAGAATGATCGTAGATGGGTCCTCTGTCACACCGAGCGCGTGCGCATGCGCTTTGGTCCAGCTAAGCGCGATCTGGGCACTCTCGCGAATGACTTCGCCCAGCTTGCCTGTCAGCTGCAATCCACCTTTTCCTGGCATTATCTACGAGGTAGTTTGTGGGTACGACAAACCCGACACGATAGAAGAGGGAGCAGACTTACACTCGCTTCGATGGGCATGACGGCACCAGACCCATTCCCAAGGTAGCCCAGGCCGGTACTGACACCTGCAGGTGGGGGACGTACGTACATTCTATCCTTATGGTAGACGGGCGGGCCAACATAGTCCTTCAAATTCTCTGGGGTAATGCGGATGTTTACGCTATCGGGCACCTTGAATGGCTTGCGTTTTTCCGTGGTCACCTTTTTCTCGGTGCTCGACGCCTCCGTATCTACGCGTGGAGTAGCTGACTCGGGTGCAGTAGGCTCGTTCGGGGGAGGATCATGTGCTGGAACAGCCTTATCGGTAGCGGTTGTCGAAGTAGGCTGGGCCTCAGTCTCGGGGAAG
>QFEA01000716.1:0-39506 GCA_003315975.1 Lactifluus echinatus | reverse complement strand
TAGCTTGATACTTCTCGGATCTTTTGCTACTGATTGGGATGTGAAAAGGGCCGTTTTATTTTCTTGGAAATTTCTACTGAAATTTCCCTTTACTTTTTCATACTATACTGGCTTGAGACTGGGAAATAGTGTCTTTAGTACTCCCTAAAGGGACGACTCATGTATATAAAAGAAGCCCGCTGTGGACCCTAAGTCCCCAGCTTCGGCTTAAGCTTCATTGAATCTCAAACCGCTTTCGCTCTCCTGCCATTTCTAATAAGGAAGCCCTCCTTCCTTATTAGGTGTTTGATCTCATCTCCCTCAAAGTCGAACTTGAACTTGACTTAGTAATAAAGTCTTAGACTTTATCTTGACTAAGTCTTGCGTCACTCTTCTAGAGAGCTCTCTAGAACCTGAAGTCAGTCTACTTGCTTAGGGCAAGTCAACTTTGGACTTGTGTAGCAAGTCAGCCAAGTTACCGATCCTCCAAGTCGCACTTCGCGCAATGGTCCTTGAGAACCGTAACAGGAGCTGCCTATCAAGCAGCGATCGCAGTGGGAGTACCACAAAGAGGAAAGAAGACACACACTATGCGAGACGAAGCACTGGTATGAGCCGAACACTGGAGAGAACTGGCCAGAGCTGCAGTTGTCCAGGTCCGAGACCATGTAGCAGAACATATGCGGGTGGACGAACCACTAGAGCAACCAGAAGAAGAAGAAGGACCTGGGACCTTGCCAGATCCGACCTTTTACCTGGAAGTTGAAGCAGATCGCCAGAGAATTCGACATAGCGACCCATACAGACACCCAGGAGCTCCCTTCACACACAACCGACCCACCAACCCTGCCTACATTGCCAGGATGATTTTGGACGTCGATGGTGTATACCACACGCCCAAATACACTGCCATCGACATGTCACAAAAGAAACCAGTGATCTGACTGACTATGGGCAAAGGACAACCCACTTTTGCCATGGAACTGACTGCACGACCCAAGGCGATACCTGGACCACCACTCACAGGTTTTATACAATGCCTACTTGAAGACGGTGATGACCACACTCCCTATGTCAACAGAGCCATCCTCCATCACCCTTCACCGTTCCTATGAGGTGAAATAATCCGCTGGAAGGCTATGACCAGGGAATACACCAAAGTGGTCGATATGCAGAAGCACTGGATCAAGAAGAAGCAAGAGGCCAAGGAAAAATTGCATACAGCTGGCTTCCAGCGACAAACTTATTGCCAGGAGATGCAGGATAGCCTGAAGCGACTCAGGGAAGCTCACATATACCATGAGCTTTGGCCACACCTTCACCACGTACAGAACAGTGCCCCTCACATCCGAGGAGGGGACTTCGACGCTTTCCGTGTTTGACTCCATGCCACTGGTACCCCATTCCAGATTAATCGCAACCTCAATGTCCACACTGCCGGTTACTCAGAGGCATGGATGAATGATGCTGATGGACTGGGAGACCTACATGACCGCACTGATCTCAACTGAGGTCAACTGGGACAGTTGACGACTTAGTAGGGGGTATTGTCACGTTTCCTTTCTTTTCCCCTCTGACATGGGTCGCATCCGGGCCCTTATCATTTCCCTACATGCCGATGGACTTACAGTTTATGCCTTGACCCCTGGCTGACCTCAGACTGATTACTGTATAATAGGGATGACTCCTGACTGATTACTGTACCATATGTACCCCTGATCCGTTCCCAGCTCCCTGATTACGCCCTGACACAGTCCCTATGACTGTACACTTACCAGTGCGCTTAGGATTGTCTCTGCTTCTTTGTAGTGGCATGCCTGACTCGATCTGCGTGTATATAAACAGTTGTAACCTGTAGGATGGACTCTAGGTCTGTTCTCTTTGTACCAATACTAAGTCGAACATTCCCCTTTCGTCTTGTGCAACCTCAACTCCTCAGGCTTATTGCCTGACTTCACTTGAGACAGACCGAAGTTGACCTGAGGCTAGGACACTCTAGCCAGTAGCGAGGACAACTAGACGCACTTAGGACTTAAGTGTGACAACGGGGGAGAAACGAAAAATTGTGGAGCATGCGTACACAGAGGCCAGTTTCTGGAGGGACACATTTGCATATTGAAGCTAAGGCATGATGGTCAAGGGTACTTTGGCTATAAATTGTCACAATTTCAGCTATCCAGTGGACGAAACAAAGCCAGTGTAAAGCTAGCTGAGATAGCCTAGGCTATACTGTAACCGCCAAATCGATGTCGATGAAGATGAAGATGAACAAGAAAACAAGAAAACAAGAGCCAGGCCGACTCAACAATGAAAAGGCATTATGTATATGCATATGGCAACTCATCCTTGCCTGCTTGCTCTTGCCATTGCCCTTCCTTCTTGTGCTTTCTCTTGCCTCTTCTCTGTGCCGTTCACTTGCTCACTCCCATATGCTCTTGCCTGCCCCTTCTTGCTTGCTGTCCCTCCTCTGGTCTTCCCCTCTCTCTGGCTCATCCACTCATAGATCCAAGTTCACTTCAATCATGCTTGGCCGATTAAAAGCAAAGCTGGTCTGGTTGTTTTCTCTAGGAATGAGTGGATTTAAACTAGTTCATCTACTTAGACTGATAATGGGGCTGTCATCTGAAGCCCTGCTGCTGTGCTGTGTTAAATTCTATGACCCAACATGATCGGCGAAATCGGCAACTATATGGGCCTCCCCCCTTACCCATTCTGTGTGAAACGTCTTATCTCCTGCAGAAACGCCTACAGGAAGAGGTAACTCATGTTACTAGCAGAGAAAGAATGTTGCTCACTGTGGCTCACACCCAGGCAACTCAGATTCAGATGCTCAAATATCACACATTTTCCTAGCGATGTTCCCAACTGGTTCAAACAGTTCTGTAGTTCTGAGACACGATTGGTAAGATGTTTTGAGTTGGCACTCTAGATGGTACTCTCGCGACTAATGATCAGTCACAGCCAAGAAGTTGTACAATTAAGAGGCGATCATAACGACATACAAACAGCTCATTCATTCCTTGGTACACGCAAATCAATATCTCCTGCTTTATGTGCTTGATTTCCTCTCTGTTGTAAAGCAGGTGTCACGGGCGCATACAGTGCCTCAGCCTAGCAGCACTGATGGACACAGCCCTAGAGTGTTTCATAGTGTTCCCCTTAATTATGATAGTGTTTCAGGAGTGTACCACAGCCGCGTTTCATAGTAGAGTAGCTATTAGGGAAGGCTACATATTGTCTACTCCTTATAGCCCTAGGACACTGCCCTTGATCGATATGACTCCTTACTAGTAGACGTGTACTAGGATCCCTTAGTATAAGTAGGGCACTACTAGTTGTACTTCCCTTAAGCTGAGTCTTCCCTAAGACTCAGTGAATACACTCAGTTCGTTCTCATCTTGCGTGCAAGCCCTATTCCTTCCAAGTGGGACTTGGAAGCATTCTATCTCTATTCACTAAGGAAGTGCTCAGCTCACACTCTCACCCTAAATGGAGGGTTGGAGAGGGATTGTTCAGACACAGACAGGCGACTCTAGGATGAGTAACGCTTCGAACTTTTATTGCATAGGCTTCGGGGAAGCCCCGTAACATCAGACTCAGCTTAGTTTCCTCTATGCTAGGGAACTAAGAAAAGAAGAACACCACGGCTCCTCGAGAGTATATCAAAGAAAGCCCAAAGGAAGGGGCCCCAATCAACACAGTCGCATTTTACATCAACAAGGAGGACGTTCACCTCCCATTCTCTTGTTGGGCATTTCATGACAGCCACACCATCTTGTTAGAACCATCGAACGAAGTACACCTCTTAGTATTCAAAGGACGAAAGTGGTACCACATCTGTTATGGGGCTTCCCCAAAGCCTGTGCAATAAAAGTCCAAGGTGTTACTCGTCCTAGAGTTGCCTGTCTGTGTCTGAACAGTCCCTCTACAACCCTCCGTTTAGGGTGAGAGCGTGAGCTGAGTACTTCCTTAGTGAATAGAGGTAGAACGCTTCCAAGTCCCACTTGGAAGGAATAGAGCTTGCACACAAGATGAGAGTGAACCTGTCACGTTCAAGGTTGACGTGTCGTTCGTTCAAGCAGGTTCGAATTGTTTATAGCAACAATTAGGCTTCAGTTAAGTTGTAGCACTTAAGAGCTTTGTGAAGGGAGTTCACAAGAGAGTTCAAGGAGACAATAAAAGAACACTTTTATTGTGTAGAGAGTGGTACAAGAGGTAAAAAGGGAGGAAAGGGAGAGGAGAGTAGTGAGGAAAGCCTTGATTGTACTCAAAGAGAACAAGCTTAGGGCTTTACTGTATGAAAGGGAGTCCTTATATACTAGAAAGCCAGTCAGGTATCATACTAGGAATGAGTCAGTAGAGAATCTAAGAAAAGAAACTAGGAATGAGTCAAAGAGATCTAAGAACTAAGGTATTAGGATCACAGTCCGCAGTCTTACAGTAATGAGTCAGGAAAGAGAAAAGGGAAATGAGGAGCGCAGTCCGCAGTTGCACAGTCCAAGTACAACAACTAGTGGAAGCACAGTCCACTTACTAGTAGTCCTTGTATTAGAGGCTGTGTCCTTGGGTCACATGGTTTGAGGCAGTGTTTATCATGTGATTGGAAGGCTGTGTAGTCACATGATGAGGTCACATGGTCTTGAGTCACGTGTTCTAAGGGGTCTTCAAGAAAAGAGAGAAAAGAGTCGGAAATTCAGGGAAAAAGAGGGGAAAAAGCATTAGGGGTAAGGGTGAGTCGTGACAGAACCAAAGTGTATTCACTGAGTCTTAGGGAAGACTCAGCTTAAGGTAGTTACAACTAGTAGTGCCCCTACTTATACTAAGGAATCCTAGTACACGTCTACTAGTAATGAGTCATATCAATCAGAGGCAGTGTCCTAGGGCTATAGGGAGTAAAGTAATATGTAGCCATCCCTACTAGCTACCCTACTATGAAACGCGTGTCACAAATCCATCCAGGGCTGTGTCCGTCAGTGCTGCTAAGCTGAGGCACTGTATGCGCCCGTGACAACATCCTTATTGAAGACAAAACCCACAAGTATTACATTGGCAAAGCAGCTACAGAAGTTGACGAATACAACAAAGAAGGAACATACCACGCAAGTGACACATACAGAGACTTCATTCCTCTATCAAGGATCATCACACCACCACCCAAGGAAGACACTCCACCAAGAGAAGCAACACCAGCACCTTCAGACACTACAGAAACTTCGGCAGAATCCTTAGAAGCAATCCACGACACCACTACGCGACCCATTGCAAACATACCAGAAGAACTAAAGAGAATGTCGTCGACGGCCACAGCTACCCAAGTCATGACCACTGTTATGGCTCCAAAGGGGCCAGTTGGCGAAGTGCCTTCTGGGTTCTTCTTACAAGTGACAACTAGTCACCTGACTGTGGGAACTTGATGGTCCGGGTAACACGTGACCGACTGTTACATGTTCTTGACCTGCTGACTAAGCACTAGTCACGTGGAGCTTCTTAGCTAAGCAAAGCTAAGAGGCGACTTAAGTCTTCTTTCGGGGTCTAGAGAGCACTCTAGAAGTGTGGGTGTCTGCCTTGCTAATGATTCAGGCCTAAAGGCTGGATCACAAGTCAAATCCCAAGTGCTAACTTGAAGGAGATGAGAGGGAGATGAAGAGGGTTCAAAGGGGATTTGGATTCGTGAAGCTTAAGCCGAAGCTAGGGACTTAGGGTCCAAAGCTGAGGCTTTATATACATGAGTTTCCGCTTCAGCGGGTCCTAAAATGTACGAATACACTATAGGCGGTCCGCTCCAGCGGGAGTCTCCAATCTAGTACAGTAAAGTAATGCTGCAGCGGGAAACGTCCCCACATGGGCAAGGTATCCCGATTTGGGAGGAACCATAAGTGTTCCTCCCCAAACAGAACCAAAGCGTAAGTAAACAGGGTCAAACACCAATCAGGTGCTGCTGGGTCATGTGACCTGATGTCACATGACCCGAAGAAAAATGCGTAACAAAGGAAAAAGAAAAGTAAAGCATGTAAGGTAAAAAACCGTAACAACCACTCTAACTAGACCCCCTTCAACAATCCAAGGATCAACTTCCACCGCACTACCAAGAACCTCTACCCTCACCAGTTCTAGATTCAATATGCCAGCCGAGAAATTGAAAGAAGTCTTCGGACGGAAGCCAACCAACCCAAACGATTACAGACCTCAGAGACCCCACTTCCCCCCACCTCGAGGAGGAGGAGGAGGAGGTGGAGATGGCAGAGGAGGCAATGGAGGAAATGGTGGAGGAGGAGGTGGAGACCCAAACAACCTAAATGCACAAAACCCAGCACCAAACATCGTCATTGCAGGAGACGCAAAGATTATGGGAGCACTCCCCACCATATTTGACAGAGACAGAGGAAACACCGACGCATTTTTAGATGCCCTCAAAGCATACTTTCGTGTCAACATGGACGTAGCGGCTCTATGGTCATATATCAAACACATCGCCATTGCACTCACACTCATACAAGGACCAAAAGTCGAAAACTGGGTCAGAACCATGGGAGAATGGGTCAACCTTCTCCACCCAGACATGGATGACAATGAAGACACCTGGAACCAATTCATAGACGAGTTCCAACAACAATTCATGGACACGCAGAAGGTCCCACACGCCAGAATGCACCTACAAGAAATGCAGGTCAAATGGCCACTCATTGACGAATTCATTCAAGAATTCGAACAGAATGTTCATCTTGCAAAATACAAAGCAGGGGACCACACAGTCACCCAACTATTTCTCAATGCACTCCCCAAGTTAGTACTAGAAGACGTACTCAAACCCCCAATGGTGTACACATATGAAGACATCAAGAACAGAGCCATTGAGAGTGTTTGCTCACGCCAAATGATAGATGCTATCTTCCGCAAAAGAGCCCTGATCCAGACACCCCAGAACACTAATCCATGCCCAAACTCCTGGAATAACTGGCAAAATCAACCTCAGAACTGGTCTATGCAGAGGAACCCCAACCCACCACGTTTCTCTCGTCCTAACCCATTCCAACAACCATTTGGAGGACAAAGGCAATATAACTCCAGTAATGCACCACCCAACATGAGGAACACACTGGTCCCTATGGACGTAGACCGTGCACGAGCACCAAACAACTATAGAGGACAAAACCCTTACCAGGGACGAGTAGTCCAGACACCCAATGATCAAAACAAGCGGTGCACGCAAGGAGCATGCTACAATTGTGGCAAACCAGGCCACTTTGCACGAGACTGCTGTGCACCAAAGCAACAACATAACCACGCCACCAACTTGATAGATTGGCAAGAAGGAGACCCAAGTGAAGAGCAATACCAGAACCCAGAAGAACGTATTGATACACTCTTCCAACAAATGAACGCACTCTCCACCAATGATAAGGAACTGTTCATGCAGAGATATGGTGCTGAAGAAAACAATAGCGCAAATTTTCCCTCTGCCTAATTCGTTCAGCCTGGATTAGGAATCAGTTACCAGATCGTGTGTATTTATCGAACCGAAAGTCAATGACCATGAAACTCTTTCTCCACACATGATCTCAGAGGGCTGAAAGCACAGTATTATTAGACTGTGGCGCGACTGAAAACTTCTTTGATCTAAACCATGCACAAAAACTACGATTGGACATTAAGAAACTGAGAAACCCCTGACCGGTTTACAATGTCGATGGAACACTAAACAAAGCAGGAAACATCACACGCTATGTGGACCTACAAATGCAGACAGGGCTCAAACGCACCAACATGAGGTTCTTCCTCACACATTTAGGAGAACAAAAGATCATCCTAGGATACCCCTGGTTTGCTGCCATGCAACCTCGCATCGATTGGGCCAGGGGATGGTTGGACACAGAACAACTCCCCCTCATTGCACGATCACTAGACTTCGTTACAGGCACACCTCAACCAGCACGAAGAGTGGCCAACATCAGACAAACTAACTATCGTGAACGACCCAATGATGCCATGGACCACTCCCCTAAAGAAAACACTATTCCTCCAGCCTACTGAAAATTCGCCAAAGTCTTTAGTGATGCAGAAGCACAAAGATTCCCGGATAGCAGAAAATGGGACCACCCGATAGATCTGAAATCAGGAGCACCCAGTGACTTGAAAGGAAGTCCATACGCACTCACACAGCCAGAACAACAAGCCAAAGGATACATCCGACCATCAAAGAGCCCATACGCTGCCCCCTTCTTCTTCATCAAAAAGAAAAGTGGTGCACTCCACCCGGTACAGGATTACAGACAACTTAATGAATGGACGGTCAAGAACAAATATCCACTTCCACTCATACCTGAACTCATTGCCAAAGTGCGAGGCGCATCCTTATTCACCAAGTTTGACGTCCAGTGGGGCTACAACAACATTCGCATTAAGAAGGGAGACGAGTGGAAAGCCGCATTCACCACGAACCAAGGACTTTTTGAACCCACAGTAATGTTCTTTGGGATGACCAATTCACCTGCCACGTTCCAGACAATGATGAACGCCATATTCGAAGAAGAGATCTGTGAAGGATGGTTGGTAATTTACATGGACGACCTCCTCATTGCAACCAAAGATGACCCCACACTCCACCAACAATGCATAGAACGCGTTCTACAGAAATTACAAGACCATGACCTCTTCCTTCGACCAGAAAAATGTGCATTCTCACAAAAGTGCATTGAATTCCTGGGCATTGTCTTAGAAGGAGGATGAATCCATATGGACCCATCCAAAGTCTCAGCAGTAAAAACATGGCCCACACCACTCACAGTCAAAGACATACGTGCCTTCCTTGGATTCACAGGATACTACCAATACTTCATTCCGCATTACTCCACCACAGCACGACCACTCATTGATTTAACATGTAAAGACATTTCCTTCCAATGGATGCCCAAACAACAGAAAGCATTTGACCAGCTAAAATCACTAATGTGTTCCTCCCCTATTTTGTGCCAACCAGATTACACTTGACCATTCTTCCTTGCCACAGACGCCTCCGCATATGGCGTGGGAGCCGTACTCTCGCAGGAGGGAGAACTCCACCTATCAAAACACATCCCAGTCCAACATCCCATCGCATTTTACTCAGCAACATTCACACCAACAGAAAGAAATTACAATATTTACGAACGAGAACTATTAGCCATCATCAAAGCATTGCACCACTGGAGACCACACCTTGCGGGCACAGAAACACCAGTCACTATCCTCACTGACCATGCCAACCTCTTGTATTGGAAAACACCCCGCAAAGTCAATCGTAGACTTGCAAGATGGTTCAGTGAACTTCAAGAATACAACTTACAACTCAAACACATTCCAGGAAAAATTCACGCTGCCCCAGACATGCTATCACGACCCCCACAAACCGATCAGGGCAAACAAGACAATGAAGATGTTACACTCCTCTCCCCCTCAATGTTCATCAACTTACTCACCGAACCACTGTCAAAGGACCCCCTCACAGACGTAGTATGGTTACAACAACAACCCCAACACCACAGAATACTACAACGATGGATAAAACCCTATCACCTCACTCCTATAAAAGGAATCTGGCACACAAGACAGAATCAAGTAGTGGTACCATATGACCAAGAAGTACGACAGCTGATACTACAGCGATATCACGACTCTCCACTCGCCGGACATCTAGGAAGAGACAACACCATTCACAAAGTCACGCACCAATATTGGTGGCCAGGAATCAACACATGGATCGACCAATACGTGAAAGGATGCACAATGTGCCAACAGAACAAAAACATCACGCACAAGAAGAGAATCCCCTTATACAAGATCCCCGTCGCTAACGACTCCGTACCCTTTTCCACCGTGGCCATGGATCTCATCACAGCACTACCCCTTAGCAAAGGATTTGACGCCATCCTCACCATTGTAGATCATGGCTGCTCACGCGCAGCACTCTTCCTCCCCTGTCACACTTCGATTACTGGAGAAGGAATAGCCCAACTATACCTCGAACATGTATTCAGGTGGTTCGGAACACCCCAGAAATTAATCACAGACAGAGACCCTCGTTTCACCTCCCACTTCACTCGCGCTCTGTGTCATGCTCAGGCCAGCATGTCACTAGTTATTCGCTCGATACTCTGTTGTAGCACTGTAATCGACTTATAGACAATAATCTACACGTGTGACTAAGCTGAGCACCTGGGGCTTTCCAACGTGACTTCGCGGAGTTCCCATGCTCTCGGGGATTTCGGGCGAGGCCTGGTATGCAAGTACTAGGCCGCGTTTTCGTGTATCTGGGCTGGAGTCCAATTGCACAGGATGGACTTACAGAGGATAGTTTACTGTATCGATCTAGGGCACTATAGCAGCCCTAGTAGCTTCCTGAAGCCCCTTAAGTTGCTCACACAAGGAATACAGCAGACAGCCTGATATTCACAAGGAGAACGAGCTTAGGGCTCGTTCTCTCGACATTGAGTGCTTTTATACGATACATGGGAGTCATATCTAAACTACCGAGTCATTATCTACTGGAACCCAGGGTTCCTCAAAAGAAACGAAGGTTGCATGCGTGTTTTCGATCTTTAGTCGTGATGACATGGCTCACATCATGTGACTGTGGGAGGATTCCTCTCGGACCGAGAATTACCGTATAGTAGACAGATAACAGCGATAAGTCTCTTATCGCTCACGTTTCATGACATCACCCCCTTGTTAACGTCTCAAGCGTACCAGGCTTGGGCCAAGAAATAGCAAGATGGTTGATAATGGGGGTGCTGATGAGGTTCTGCAAAATGGAAGCGTGTATATTCGTTCTGCAACAGGTAGCCTCTTGTGTGCCTCTTTCTTCTACATGGCTGGCGCTCGAGAAGGGGGGCGGGTTTCTGGGTATCGCACCGAGGCTCCAAAGCTTGCTGCTTTGCTACAGGCTGGACTGAAGGTGCTCGCGGTTGAGGGGGGTGGCACAAACAGTGCCGGGAATTTGGTGTGTGGCTCTTACGCTTGGATGGTTTCTCCTCACACTCATTGGTGTGAGGCTGGACGCGATGGGTGTTTGTTAGAGAATGTAATAGGGGGAGATTTAGGGGACAGAGCACAAGATCTCCCTCCCACGAGGGAGGGAGTTGGATTGTTTGGGGCGGTGTTGGATCTTTAGGGAACCTAGTAGGGATGCTGATTTGTTCAAATGTGTGCATGTAGTAATTCTTTTGCTGAGCAACACGGATGATGGCCAGAGGGAGTTCTCATGCTGGCGGCCGTCCAGCTGTGGCAGGGTTTCCAAGGTAGAATACTTTCAGGAGTTCTGCAGCGTGCAAATCATTGTGGTCCACCCAAGAATCATCAGCGTGCGAGTACCCCTTCCAATGCACTAGATACTGAAGCTTTTGCCTTCTGCCCTGTAGCCTGGAATCTAGAATTGATTCTACTTCGTATTCTTCCTCGCCTTCCTCTATGACTGGTGGAGGTCGTGTAAGCGGTGTGCCATAAGCTTCTATTTCTTTGAATGGCATTAGGAGGTCCACATGGAATACATTATGGATCCTCATCGATTTGGGCAGCTGCAGGCGATATGATACTGGCCCTATAATCTCTGTGACTGGGAAGGGTCCTACTCTCTTTGGTGACAGCTTTTTATGGCTCCTTATCGACAAGTTCTTCGACTCGAGCCAGACTTTGTCGCCGATCTGGAACGCTGCCACTTTGCGATCATCCCTCTGCCTCTGAATGTCTTCTAGACGCTTCTGGGCTATGGCACGACACTCCTCTAAGGCTTTAAGTCGTTCCAGAGCGCCTGGAACGTTTTCTTCGCTCAGACTTATTTTAACTTGAGGTGTGCATCCAATCAAGAGTTCATGGGGCGATTTTTGCGTTGTGTCGTGTTTCCAGGAGTTGTGAGCATACTCTGCAATGGGAAGCATCTTAGCCCATGCACGAGGGTGTGTACTAGTCCACGGCTGAAGGTATTGTTGGATGAACGCGTTCATTTGTTCAGTTTGGCCATCTGATCTGGGGTGGAAAGCGGTTGACAAGTTCTGCTGGATTCCCAGTCCTTGGCACATTGCTCGTGAGAACCTAGATGTGAACCTTGGGTCTCTATCTGAGATGATGCGCTTAGGTAGTCCGAACCAGGGGACTAGGTGCCGGAGGTATTCCTGCGCTACCCCTTCGCCATCAATCGTTTTGTTGCAGGGGATGAACTTTGTGGCTTTTGAGCACCCCTGGTCGACGATCGTGAGGATGGAATCAAAACCATCGGACTTAGGCAGATCAGTGATTAGATCCATGGACACGTATTGAAAGGGGCCTTGCTCTACTGCCGTATCAAAACACTGAAGTGGCACTTTCCTCCTTGGAAGGTTGGTCTTGGATTCCTGGCACTTGCTGCACCCCTTTACATACTGTTCCACAAATTCTCACAATCGTGGGCCTTTGTAGGATCGCTTTACAAGTTCCCAGGTGTTAGTGATCCCAGGGTGACCTCCTGCCAGGCTGTCGTGGACTTCTCGCAGTACCGCACGCCATTCGTTAAGATCATCTTTAAGGAAAATTTTTGAGATGAACAAGTGTTCTGGGAGGAGTACACAAGGCTCCTCGGTATTCACTCCCTTGTTAAGGTCTTTTCGACGTGACAGGAGATCAGCAATCGTGTTCTCGTGGCTGGGGATATGCTTCAGTTCATAATCGAAATCTTGCAGATACTCAATCCATCGGGCCTGACGACCCGACACTTTCTGGGGCTCACAGAAATATTGAAGGTTCTTATGATCAGTATGGACCTCAATTGAGTGGCGAGCGCCAAGGAAGAATGGGCGACTGCATTTGAACCCAAAAATGACCGCTGTGAGTTCCTTATCGTGCGCGTCATAATTACGCTTGGCGGACATGAGGCTACGGCTATGGAATGCAACTGGATGAACACCATCTTCAAATTCCTGAGCGATCACAGCTCCGAGGGCAAAGCCTGAGGCATCTGTCTCTAAGATAAAGCGACGCGACCAATCTGGGGAGCGAAGCACAGGGTTTGTGCTGCAAATGAACTTGAGATGCTCAAACGCTGCTTGTTCCTTAGGTGTCCATTCCCACTGGCGATTCTTACATGTGAGGGCATTCAGGGGTTTGGCGATGTGCGAGAAATTGCGAATGAAGGCGCGATAGAAGTTGCAGAAACCGAGGAAGCTGCGAACGTCTTTTACAGACATTGGGGTTGGCCACTCGGTAATTCCTTTCACTTTGGTGGGATCCATCTTAACCTTTCCTCTGCCAATGATCACACCAAGGTACTCGACCTCTCGTTGGTGGAACTGGCATTTTTCCGGTTTGAGGAAGAGATCATGGTCCTGTAGTTTACTAAGGACATGAGCAACTTTTCTCACGTGCTCTTCTTCATTATCTTCAGTGGCAATAATCATATCATCCATATATATACGAAGCCATCCCTGCGCGATCTCCTCTTGGAATATTTCATCCATCATCATTTGAAATGTGGCTGGGGAGTTTGTAAGACCAAAGAACATTACAGTGGGCTCGAATAGCCCGGCACTTGTCTTAAAGGCGGCCTTCCATTCATCCCCTTCCTTAATCCGAATGTTGTTGTATCCCCAGCAAATATCAAACTTGCTGAATAAAGTTTTGCCAGCCAAATCGTGGATCATTTCAGAAATAAGGGGCAGTGGGTATTTATTTGGAACTGTCCACTTATTAAGGGTGCGATAGTCCTGGGTTGGTTGAAACTTCCCATCCTTTTTTGGGACTAAGAAGAATCCACTGGCATATGGCGATTTGGAACGGCGGATTCGTTTAAGATGCAAATTTTCAGTGACTGTCACAGGGCGCATATGGTGCCACTGATGGCATGGCATCAGTGATGGACACAGCCCTAGTTTGATATGTCTCAGTAGTGTTTCGCCTGTGTTTCATGTACATCAGTGATCGCATTTCAGTAGTGTCTCATGTGCGTTTCATAAGTAGAGTAGTCAGTAGGGATGACTCACTCAAGCAGCTGCTTATATATCCCTAGGACACTGCCTCAGATCTAGTTGTATATATAGACGTACTTACTAGCTGTACTACCTTAAGCTGAGTCTTCTCTGAAGACGAAGCCCAATCCATTTGGCCCCCTTTGTTAAGGTTCCCAAAGGACCTTCAGACGAAGTGTCTTCTGTTACTGAGTCTTGCTAGAAATGTGACCCAATGTCACAGGTCCAAGACCAGATCTGTGAGCGTCCCTTGATAGAGGGATGCGACTTTAAGTGTTCTGAGTAGCACCTCAGTGATGTGAGAAGACTTTGTTAGGTGACACTAAGTCTGACTTAGTGTAACAAAGTAGTCCCAAGTTTGAGTTTGAGAGATGAGATCGAACACCTATTGAGGAAGGAGGACTTCCTTAATAGTTCACAAGAGGAGGTGAGACGAAGTTTGGATTCAGTGAAGCTTAAGCCGAAGCTAAGGACCTAGGGTCCAAAGCGGAGGCTTTATATACATGATGACCCACTCTAGCAGGTCCTAAAAGGTACACTACAGTCTTACATATACGCTGCAGCGGCGGAGAACGTCCGCTGCAGCGAAGTAGGTGCGCTTCAGCGGAAAACAAACGCTTTAGGTAACTATGTACGCTCAAGCAGATGGGGGTCAAAACAGAAGTCCAAAGGGCATGCAAAAACCGTAACATCACCCCCCCTCCAGGGGTGTGTACCACCACACCTGTCTTTAATCAGTACGATTCCCAGTCAATGTCCACCGCTCCATCTGTGGGGTCATGTGGGTCCCCCTCAAAGTGTCCAGGGTCAGCCATCCCAGACCCATCTCCATGATGTTCCCAGAACCCATCCCCATAGTAGTAATGCTCCTGAGGCACCTGGCAATAACCGAAGGCGCACTGGATGTGAGGGTGCTTGTAGTTCCCCTTCATGTGTCTCCTGGACCCACAGTACTGGCAAGGGGTCCGGGCTGAGCAATCTCACTCTCTGTGGGGGTTTAGTCATCTGTGGCACCATCTACAATGGTCTCTCCAAAGCCTGGGAGACTGGGTGCTTCCCTCAGGTGGTCCCTCAGCACCTGACAGACCTCCCTCAGCCCGAGTCGCCCTGCCAGCCCTCCGGTTGTTCCCTCTATGAAGTGCCCTCCCTCTGGATTGATCAGGCTGAGCACCACCAGTCTGGGTCTCGGAGCTAGCACCCATCCCTCCGGGATCAGACCCGGTGCTGGGGTGGAAGCCCTCGTGTTGGGGAGCCAATTGTCAGACAACCTCGGCGCAGGTCCTGGTGTAGAAGTCGAGGGGGACCCCAGCCCAGGGATCGGGGGTGTCAGCATCCTGGGAAAGGGAAAGGAGTCCCCCAGTGGCGTCAAGATTGGATGGGGTGTAGAAGGCCAGGTCAACGGCCATTGCAGTGTCGGACTGGGAGAAGGTTCCCTCTTGATCGAAGGTGACCGCCTCGGAGAAGAGGGTACTCCCTGGGCCATTCCAGGGGGCGTTAGGGCTGCTAAAGGCGTCAAGGGTCGCTGTATAAGCTTCCCATGGAGTATCTGTTGCTCCGACTTGAAGACCTCCCTCATCATCAACCTCTCTGACCGGCGAAGTTCCCCTAATGGTCGGCGATGTCCCCCTCGCTTCACTGTCTTCTTCACTGCACAAGTCCCAATCTTTGGGCCTTGGGGCCGCCTCTTCAACTTGCTCCCATGGACTCATCGATCGTCCCTGATTTTGGTAGACGTAGAGAGAGGGGGAAACTGAGGCTTCTTGACCATTGTTCATGGGGGAAGGATGAAGTGGGGGTGTTAGCTTTTCGGGTTCAACAACCAAAGTTCTTATAGCTGTGGGGTTCCTCTCATAGAAGGCATTTACGAGTTCTGGGGCATGCATCTGGTCAGCTGGTTCCCAGCTATCATTGGCCTGTGAGTATCCCTTCCATCTAAGGAGATATTGGAGCTCCTTTTTGCGCCCATGTTGCCTTGACCCTAGAACCTTCTCCACTTCATACTCCTCAGCGCCTTCTATCAGGTCTGGTGGGGGCTTTGGGAACTGTTCCCCATGCTCCTCCATCTCCTTATACGGCAATAGAAGGGATGCATGGAAGACATTATGGATCTTCCATTGTGATGGGAGCTTTAACTGGAACGCCACAGGAGACACCACTTTTTCAACAACAAAGGGTCCATATCTTTTTGGAGCGAGTTTGGCACTGGGGTGGGTCATCTTTAGGTTTGTCCCCTCAAGCCACACTTTGCCCCCTGTTTCAAAAGGATGATATTGGCATTGTCCCTTCTTCCTTTCTGATCGGCACAATAGTAAGTGCTGTGCACTTTTTATCACTGCCTGTGCCCTATTTCGGAGTCCTTCCAGCCAATCAACCCTTTTCTGTATTTCTGGAACCGTCTCCCCTTTATGTAAGGCCTGGACCTTGGGGGTATGACCGATGAGAAGTTCAAAGGGTGTGAATCCTGTGGTTGCATTTGGCCAGGAGTTGTGGACGAACTGGGCCATGGGTAAATGCTTTGCCCAGTCATTCTGATCGTCATTTCCATAGATCCATAGATACAGTTCTACTCTTTGGTTGGCCCTTTCTGACTGGCCATCGGTTTGAGGGTGGAAGGAGGTGCTCATTGCCTGCTGAATTCCCAATTTGCTACACAGCGCCTTACTGAACTTGGAAGTGAAACGAGGGTCTCTGTCAGAGATTATCTTTTTGGGCACCCCATAGTATGGAAAGATCTGTTCCAAGTACAACTGGGCTATCTCTTCTCCGGTTATTGTCTTTGTACATGGGAGAAAGATGGCCCCCTTTGAGCAATCATGGTCTACCAGGGTGAGGATGGAGTCATACTCTCCCGACTTGGGTAGGTCTGTGATGAGATCCATTGACACCGTTTGGAAAGGGGCAGCGTTTCCCTCCACTGGAATGGGTTGTAAAGGTGCCCTAGGTCTCGTTGTGCTTGGTTTATTGCTCTGACAAATGGTGCATCCTTTGACATAATTGGTTACAAAGTGGTGGATGCCTGGCCACCAATAATCCCAGGTTATTGCCCTTTGTGTATTGGAAATCCCCGGATGTCCAGCAGCTGGATGATCATGATATAATTGAAGTATGGCCTGCTTTAAGGGGAGTTGGTCCGGCACCACTGGTCGTCCTTTGAAGTACCAGTGTCCTCCTATTGAGTCTAAAGGGTATTCCTTTGCCATTGCTTCAAATTGCTCCTGAGTCTCGTTTTGCCCTCTCCAGATATCATAGTCTAGGTCCCGAGTAATTGCTGCTTTAGCAAAAAGGTAGTCTGGCAACACTTGGACGTCCTCATTGTCATGCTCCCCTTTGTACACTCCTGGGGGCCTTGAAAGTCCATCAGCCCGATTATTCTTTCCTGGCTTGTGAATTAAGATGAAGTTGAATTCCCCTAAATCGGTCAAGTATCTCGCCACTCTCCAATTAATTTTGTGGGCATCCCTGAAGTACTTCAGGTTGGCATGATTGGTGTAAACCTTGGCTTGATGTGGTGAAGAGAGGAGAACATGTTTCCACCTTTGCAAGCCTCGGATTAGAGCTAGCAGTTCTTTATCATGCACATCATACCCTCTTTCTGCATCGTTGAATGTTTTGGAGTGATACCCTACTACCAGCGGGCGTCCTTCCTCGTCTCTTTGATATAAGACTGCCCCAGTGGCATACTGGGATGTGTCCACTTCAAGCTCAAAGGGCTTTGTATAGTCTGGTCTGTTTAGGATGGGGTCTGATTCTACCACCTCCAGTAGACTGGTCAGAGAATCTGTACATTCTTGAGTCCATTTAAACAGTACTCCTTTCTTGAGTAGGTTAGTCAGGGGCCTTGCCAAGTGAGCAAAGTTTCGAATGAAGGGTCGTTGATATCCTAAGATCCCCAAGGTGGTCCTAATTTCTCCCACCGACTTTAGTTCTTTGGACCAGGCTCCCAAGCCCTTTCTCTTGGTCAGGTCAATTTGGATCGTTCCCCTAGATACTGAAATTCCTAGGAACTTTACTTGATCCTTTTCGAACTGACACTTTGCAGGCTTTAGGAAGAAAGACTCTTTTTCCAACAAGTCCAGGACCTCATGGACAATTTTCCAATGTAGCTTCAAGTCATTCGGAGTTCCCACTAGAATGTCATCCATATACACAAAGATGTATCCTGGATATCGGTTCTTGAGTGGTGCAAAGATTCGATCCATTGCTCTTTGCATAGTGGGGGGGGCATTCTTTAATCCAAAGGGCATGACTGTTGGTTCAAAATGGCCATAAATGCATCGGAATGCAGCCTTCCACCGATCTTCAGGGGCCACCACAAAGTTCCAATACCCATCCCTGATGTCCATTTTTGTGAAGAGCTCCAGTCCATGAAATTCCTCGGTGATGGCGTCGATCCTTGGAAGGGGATAGGAATCAGTCACAGTCCATTCATTGACTGCTCTATAGTCCTGTACTGGTCGAAGTTTCCCATCCGCCTTTTTCACAAAGAACATGGGCACTGCCCAAGGGGAGCTGGAGGGTTGAATTCGTCCTTTAGCTAACATGTCATCAATGTACTCCTTCAGAGCCTCCTGTTGGTCTTTGGGTATTTGTATCAGCCCTTTGTTAAGTGTATCAGGTGCCCCTAGCTTGAGGGGAATTCTGTGATCCTCAGGTCTACTCGGAGGGAATTGAGTCACTTCTTGGTCTGAGAAAACCTTCCTGTGCCTCTGGTATTCGGTTGGGACTCCCTCTACTGGTTGGAGCTTGTTGGCTTCAATTTCCCATTCCGTAGCAAAGTGGGTCTTCCGAATCTGAGCTGCTAGTTCACTTGAAGGGGTCCCCAGCTTGGCCTGCTCCTTGAGGTGTTTCAGGAAGATCGTTTCAAGCATTAGTGGTCCCTTTCCTCGTACACATCCCTCCTTCCAGTCCAGTACTGGATTAAAAGTAGTGAGCCAAGGGTAGCCAAGTAAGATTCGATCTTGGCCCAGATTAGTGACGAAGAATTTGACCACCTCTTCCTTTTCTCCCAGCTTCACCCTAAGGTAGCAGCACTCTGTCAAGGTGCCATTCTTGTTTTCTGTTCCGTCCACATTAAAGACCCTTCTTGGCTTTGGGAGTTTCCAAACTCCCACTCTCCATCTTATGGCGGTTCGATAGTCAATGAAGTTGTCTGTTGCACCACTGTCCACAAGAGCGGTGCCTTCTGCGATTTCTCTAGCATTCTGGAATGAAAAGGGCAAATTCATGGCATTGACGAATTGAATGAACACAGGGGCCTCTTTACTTCCAGAATCTAGCTCTGCTCCTCTTTGCACAGTCAAAGGGGAGCGCTTTAAAAATCCTCCTCATCCAGAGTCATTAGGTCGAGAAATTTCACTCACTCCTTTTCAGGGAGTTTCTTCGGTTGGTCCACTAGGTCATCCACTCCTGGTACAACAATGGTTCCTTCATCATCACTGTCTACTTGGGCTTTTCTAGCTTTGGAGGGCTTTGACCCTGAGGGTTGGGCATTGCCTTCCTTTTTCTTTGGGCAATTCTTTGACAGGTGCCCTTGCTTTTCGCAGAAAAAGCATCGGCCCTCCTTTCTGAGCCTCTTCTTTTTCTCGTTGTCTTTAGGGTCTATTTTTAGGG
The DNA here is from genome assembly GCA_003315975.1 of Lactifluus echinatus. Taxonomy (NCBI): domain Eukaryota; kingdom Fungi; phylum Basidiomycota; class Agaricomycetes; order Russulales; family Russulaceae; genus Lactifluus; species Lactifluus echinatus. Next base: position 19,950 of record QFEA01000716.1, on the reverse strand, counting down.
CATCGATGTCCATATCATCAGGCCCTCTCTTCTTCTTAGGATTCCCCATTGTCTGGACAAGTTTCTTCCATTGATCGGTCCCCTTCCTAAATCCTAGTCCAGCATTGACAATTTCTTTGTGGAGGATGACCTGTTGCCTCGCCGCTTCCTCCCATTTATCCAGGGTGGTGGGTACCACAGTATATCTTCTGAGGATTTCCCGATGAACTCCTTGGTGTAGACCACTCCCAAAAAGTTCAAGGGTTCCTGCCCCAGTGCGGTCCCATTGTGCCTTCTTGAGGTATGATTCAAATTTGCTGATGTAGGTGTCAATGTCGTCGCCTTTCATGGTTAGCCTTAGGAGTTCATCTTTAGCATTTTCCTTCTTGGCTGAGTCTGTGAATCTGTCCCAAAAATGCGCTTGGAAGGTCGTCCACAGAGTCTCATGATTCGGGTTTGTTCCATGAGCTAGTTCATTTCCTAGCCAATTTAGCTGGTCTTCTACCCAGTCTTGAATTTGTTGGCCCTCCATGAAGCTGAGCACCATGAGGATTCAGGAGTAGGGGACTGACAATACTTCAGCTCCTCGGTTGATCATGTACCAGATTTTAAACTTGGTCCACCAAGCGTCCACCTTGGTTCTATCTCCATCAAAGGGACCAGGGGTATGCCCCTTCAGTCCTCCATTTCCAGTTGGGAGAGCACCTCCTCCACCCTGAGAGGTCGGAGGATTTCCTCCAGGCATCCCAGGGGGTTCGTTTGGTCCGCCTCCTCCTCCTCCTCCATCTCCTCTACCCCCTCCTCCACCTCCACCTTGTGGTTCAACGACTGGGGGAAGGGTGATGGTGGTGGCTGTCTGGGCTGGTGTTCTGGTGATGGTGGCAGAGGAGATCGCACTCCCTGGGATATCTTCCATACTGGTGAGCTCCGCTAAGGAGGTAAAGGGATTTCTTGATGGGGATCCCAGAAGGGAGTACACGTTTTGTCCACTTGCTCTCATTTGGGAGAAGGTGGATGGAAGGGGTAAGGTCATTCTGGCAGGGGATTCCTGGGGGCTTCCTTCAGAGGTTTCCTTCACCTCCTCCAATTCTGAGTTGCTTTGGACCACTTTCATTGCTTCTTCTCTCGAAGACTCTGCTAGTGCCTCTCCAAGGGCTGTCACAATATTGCTGATTTCTTCACTAAATGTCCCTAGACCTAGTGTGTTTGGTTCAATGGCGTAAACCCCTTTGACAAAGTAGGAGTTTCGTTCGTTGTCCCAGGTGATAAAGTACCACTGGTTGTTTATGAATTCAATTGGTATGGGACTCTCTTTTCCTGGGACCGTGTAGGCATTCTGGTCAATGTTTTGAAAGGTGGTGTACTTGGCTTTCCCCAGAATATGAGCAGGTAGATCATCGGAGTATCTTTGTCTGATGTAGATCCTCCTATGGGCATCTGGGAATTCAATTTCAAGGGCCGCCACTTTTGTCAATGATCGAGGTGAATGCACCTCCTGATATATCTGAGGACTTCTCTGATTAAGTCCCTTTCAACTTCTAATCCCCGAAGCTCTACTTCGTGATCAAGCCTCGCTTCTGGGTCAAGTCTATCTTGAACTAAGAGTTCCTGGATTTCTCTGGTTCACTCAAAGAGAGCAGTTATTCGGTGTAGAAGGCAGTTGTTTACAACTAGAACTGCCAATTGCTGATTCATGCACGATTGGGGTGAATAGGGGACTCTTGGCCTAATAACAAGGCTCTTGCACACTTCTATCACTGGTCCACCAAAGCACTAATTTCGTCCTCGGGTGTGCTGTGATCCTTGCCTTGAGGAGATCTGGTTCTGTCTTGGGTTCTGAGATACAGGAGCAACCAGGAAGATGAAGATCCTATTCAAGTAGGTGACTTCCTGCTGTATTTCAGTGAATCGTTCGTATACCCCAACTCGGAGTAGTTCAGTGGGTGGTTCAGTGCGAAGTAAGATGCCTAAAAGCCTAGTTTCTTCGCCAAGTTCCTCAAGTCTTCTTCTGGTGACTTGGATGAGTGCATTTCGTTCAGTGTATGACATACACAGTGGATAGGGAGCTTCGGCTTATGTTAAGGTTCCCAAAGGACCTTCAGACGAAGTGTCTTCTGTTACTGAGTCTTGCTAGAAATGTGACCCAATGTCACAGGTCCAAGACCAGATCTGTGAGCATCCCTTGATAGAGGGATGCGACTTTAAGTGTTCTGAGTAGCACCTCAGTGATGTGAGAAGACTTTGTTAGGTGACACTAAGTCTGACTTAGTGTAACAAAGTAGTCCCAAGTTTGAGTTTGAGAGATGAGATCGAACACCTATTGAGGAAGGAGGACTTCCTTAATAGTTCACAAGAGGAGGTGAGACGAAGTTTGGATTCAGTGAAGCTTAAGCCGAAGCTAAGGACCTAGGGTCCAAAGCGGAGGCTTTATATACATGATGACCCGCTCTAGCGGGTCCTAAAAGGTACACTACAGTCTTACATATATGCTGCAGCGGTGGAGAACGTCCGCTGCAGCAAAGTAGGTGCGCTTCAGCAGAAAACAAATGCTTTAGGTAACTATGTACGCTCGAGCGGATGGGGGTCAAAACAGAAGTCCAAAGGGCATGCAAAAACCGTAACACCCTTTCCCCTCTACTTGTGTGCAAGATCTATTCCTCCTAAGTGGGACTTAGGAGCGTCTCTACTCTTCAAGAAGCACTCAGCACACGCTCTCACCTAGTGACTAGGTTGGAGAGGCATTGTTTGCGTACACAAGGCGACTCACAGAAGAGTAACGCCTTCATTGTTTTATCCCACACGGCTCCGGGGAAGCCCTGTAACAGTGACGAACTCCATCACTGCCTCCTTTTGTGAAGGCGCTAGTGGATACACTCAACAATCGAGGGAGGCTGGGGCATCGGGTTTGAGATCTATTGCGTGATCCCAAGGCCGTTTTTCAGGGAACCGTTCCGACGCTTTTTCCTGAAAGATCTTTCTGAAATGGTGGTATCATTTTGGCACCAGTTGGTCCCATGTTTTCACCTCCTTAAGATTCTCTTCAGCAGCTAACTGGTTAGCGGTGGTGGTTTTTGCCACCCAAATCGTTTTGTATTGATGCCGCGTTTTCTCCTCCTCAACCCTTGTGGTAGTAAGGACCATTGTCCCTTCTACCCGACCGTCTTTCCAATTCATTTGAGGGTTGGCCGCTTCGAAGAGGGGGTATCCCAAAATGAGGTCATCTTGCCCTATATCAGCTACATAGAACATGTGCTTCATGGGGACGCCGTTATATTTGATGGATATTACTGCAGCCTGGGTGATATCTCCAAGACGGTTTAAGGTGCCATCAATGTTCTTGACCTTGTGCAGTTTGGGGAGTTGGATGCACTTCAGCTGGAGTTGTTTGACTACCTGTGGGTGGACAAAACACTCCGTGGCTCCTGTATCCAGCAATCCTTTCGTTAGAGCTCGTTTCTTTCCGGCGTGTAGTAGGAATCCAGTCTTGATTAACCAGTTTTTTGCTATGTACATGCTTTCTAAATTCATGGCCTTGATGAGAGCTCCTGCATCTAGGCCTCCTGAAAACCCGGACACAATCCGAGTTCTCGCATGAAATCTCCTTGCTCTTCTCTATTCATTTGCACTAAGGATCGGGCTAGGGACGCTCCCTTCGTTTCCTCCTTTCCTTCAGAAACCGTGAGAACCGTGCTTGAGATTTCGGGTTTGGCGGTCTGGCTGCGGGGCGATTGATCCAGACAGTTGTGAGAGAGATGACCTTGTCTGCCACAGGCAAAGCATTGTCCTTCTCTTAACGCTTTCTCTCTTCCAACATCTGTTACCGCTTTCCTGACGATGGCAGAGGTATCCATTGCATCTGGGTCTCACGGTGAGGCTCATGGTGGGCCTGGGGTTCCAGCCCACTGACTTAGATTCAGGTTAGGGTTCCAATGGGATCGCCAGGAACCTTGAAGCTTTTCCACGCTTTGGTTTTGCGGCCACTCACTTCCTAGTGCTTGCTTTTTGTAACCAACTCCTGTGCATCCTCTGGGCTGCTCGACGCCATTTGAGGAATGTTTCTGGGTGCTCTATGTTGAGACATTTCTCAGCAAGCCGACGAGGGAGACCGGAGCCCAACTTTAGGAGGGTTTGCGGGTCGTTAAGATGGACGCCTGCATGATCTGTGAGTTCCTCAAAGTTTGCTAAGTACTCATCGAGCTCTTCCCCCTCCATGGCTAACTTCCTTAGTTCCTCTTGAGCTATTTCTTGGGTGGCATAGTCGACAAATGACTTCTTGAATTCGCCTCTGAGGACGGTCCACGCATTGTGGCTGTACGGGATTCCTTCAATGTTTCTTTCGACCCGAGTGAGCCACTTATGCATAATCTTGGACCACCCTCTCACTCTAGGACCGTCGATTAGGGACAAGAAGTACGAACACTTCTTTACGGCATCGCACGCGATGGTGGACGTTCTGTTCATCATCATGAAGCGCTCAAATCTCATCAAAAAATCCTGTTCTTGATCGGTCCCCATCGTAGGCTACTGGGGGGGCTCCTTCTAAGCGACTATCATTTCTTTTGTAGGTTCCAGCATTGATATTCATAATTCCAAAGGGGTCGTCTCCACTTCCGCACGGCTGACCCGGAGGTCCGCTTTTAAATTCGTTTTGTTGCAACGACCTTATTACTGGGTCATCCGACGTCTGGGAAGTCTTCTGAGCGTGCTCCGATGTGCTTGGAAGCTGCTTGTCGCCGCTTGGAGGAGTTTCTAGGACGGGCACTTGGTTCGACTTCAGCGCCTTGGTCCTTTCAAATCTCGTGAGGAACTCCTGAGTCCTCAATCGTTCCCTTCTGTAGGCTCTGGGAGGGTTCTCTTCAAGAAGGTTATTATCTCTTTCAAGGGCTTCGATATCGATTCCGCGCGACTGACTTGGAGGTTCGCGTCCAACTTCGGATTGCTGTGTTGACCTTTCCAACTGGTCAAACAGCAGCTGGGAAGCCTCGTCATCGTGTTCCAGCAAGTTTGGAAATTGTGTAGCGTGGCTCGGAGGTCGTCCAAGGATGGGCGCTAGATGGGCGCCTAATTTGATAGCTTATAGCGTACTCGTGTATTCGGACTCACTTGCTTTAATGGACATTGTACTTTCCTGTGTTCTTTCTTGTGTACCTCTAAGAGGTCTTCTTTTAGAGTCTTTTTCAACGATGTGATAAGCTCGTTCTAATGTCACGCTCAGGCCAGCGTGTCACTAGTTATTTGCTCGATACTCTGTTGTAGCACTGTAATCAACTTATAGACAATAATCTACGTGTGTGACTAAGCTGAGCACCCGGGGCTTTCCGACGCGACTTTGTGGAGTTCCCACGCTCTCGGGGATTTCGGGCGAGGCCTGGTATGCAAGTACTAGGCCGCATTTTCATGTATCTGGGCCGGAGTCCAATCGCACAGGATGGACTTACAGAGGATAGTTTACTGTATCGATCTAGGGCACTATAGCAGCCCTAGTAGCTTCCTGAAGCCCCTTAAGTTGCTCACACAAGGAATACAGCAGACAGCCTGATATTCACAAGGAGAATGAGCTTAGGGCTCATTCTCTCGACATTGAGTGCTTTTATACGATACATGGGAGTCATATCTAAACTACCGAGTCATTATCTACCGGAACCCAGGGTTCCTCAGAAGAAATGAAGGTTGTGCGCGTGTTTTCAATCTTTAGTCATGATGATGCAGCTCGCATCATGTGACCGTGGGAGGATTCCTCTCGGACCGAGAATTACCGTATAGCAGACAGATAACAGCGATAAGTCTCTTATCGCTCGCATTTCGTGACACTCTGTGTCAGAAGTTAAAAATCCAACAGAACATTAGCACCACCTATCACCCACAGACTGATGGCCTATCAGAATGGAACAATCAATGGGTTGAACAGTACTTACGCCTTTTTGGAAATCTACAACAAGATGATTGGGCCGACTGGCTACTGCTCGCCACTTTTGTGCACAACACCACCCCTAATAACACCACGAAAACACCACCATCAGAAGTACTGATGGGATACATCCCCCAGATCACTCTCGATTCAGGATACACCTCAAACAATCACACAATAGAGGAGCGCCATCAGAAATTAATAGAATGCAGGCGCCACATCCAACAAGCACTGAACAACGCCACTAATACACCCAGACCCCAATTCCACGTAGGAGAGAAAGTGTGGCTTGATGCGCGCAATCTGAAACTCCCATACAACACCCCCAAACTTGCACCCAGACGCCTAGGCCCCTTTTCCATCACAGAACAGATCTCCCCTGTCGCGTATTGTCTCCAATTACCCCCAACATGGACCATCCATGATGTGTTTCATGCCTCGCTGTTCACCCCATATGTGGAAACCAAAGAACATGGAGTGAATTACACAAGACCACCCCCAGAACTGATCAAAGGAGAACAGGAATACAAAGTGGAACACATTGCCGGACACCGTTACTTCAGAAGAAAGAAAACCCTACAATATTTGATCAAATGGAAAGGCTACCCCATAAGTGACAACACATCAGAACCCGCTGATCAAGTGTTCGCACCTGAACTGATCACATCATACCACCAACAACATCCTCTAAAAGATAAAAGGACAACCAGAATGTGCCAAATCAATGCCCCAACTTCCCCCATCAGACATAGCACTCCTCACAATCTTCCTTTCCCTCCAGACCACCTTCTACGTCCTCATCATCTGCAAGTATGGCCTCCAACACCTCAAACGTCAACGCTACCCCCAAACCCATTGATTATAACATTGCTGCCAAAGGCATCTCTGAATCCACCACCACTGACGACAATGTTAACATGGAAATCCGCCACCAACCCATCCCAAATGAACTCCACCATCCCCTCCAAGTGGTTAACAATACGGTCAACCACACTGTCCTCCCTCTCTCACCCAACGCCATCGGACACACCATCGCAGACATTATCCAAAGCACTGATCACCCTAATGCCCCCATCTCTCCATGTTCCACCCGCAACATCCTCCTGGCCCATGACAATGGGTCCTTGCTCACCATGGATCAACTTATTGACGTGGTGCATGGACTCTTATGAACCATCGAAAACCGACAAAGGGACACAGAAGATGACGAAGAAAGCACCACCGCAGACGATGAAGAGGTATCATTCAGAGGATACATGCTGTCACGCTCAGGTTTGCGTGTCGTTCATTTGGGGTTTCGTTTGCTTAACACGGTCACTTAGAGTTAACTAACGGTGCCTTCATTCGTCTACTTCAACAAAGTAGAGGTCGTTCGTTCCAGTGTTCTGACTTTAGCGGCGACACTAAAGGATCCTGTGTTCTGGTTCAAGAGAAAGTTTACTGCATCGATTCTAAGGCTTAGAGCCGCTTAGATAGCTTAGAGACTTAAGGGACTTTCTTAGAGAGAAAGGGACTTAAGGGGATTGCTTAGTTCTGGTCTACAGTTGCCTGTATTCACAAGGAGAACGAGCTTAAGGCATCGTCCTCAAAGTACCAGTCTTTATATACTACAGGAGGTGAGTCATCTAGGGTCCTAGGAATGAGTCACTAGCTATAGTAGTTGCACAGTCTGCAGTATAGTAGGAGCACAGTCCGCAGTCTACTAGGAGCACAGTCTCCTAGTAATGAGTCACAAGTCTAAGAAAAGACACAACTAAGTAAACAAAGCGTAACAAGGCAGTATACGTACAAAGGAAAGGGAAAAGAAAAGGAAAAGCATAATGTAAGGGTTATAAGTCCACTGTAACGTACGATAAGTCCAGTATCATAACATTACCCCCTTGTTAACGTCCGAAGCTAGAAGCGCCAAGTCTCAACACATGAGGAACAGGGATGGTGATTGTAATGAAGGTGGTCCATTCCCACTTTACACGGCTTGTCCACAACACAGTTAGTGTGAGGCTCACGACATACATTCTCAGTATGTTTATATGAGCCACAAAGAAGACATGTACAGATGTACATGCAGTTGTGGGTGTTGTGGTTTCCTCCACCGCACCACTTACATCTGCCGATCTCTACTGGCTCATTAGGGGTCCAAGTATTGAGCCAGACTTCATGCGCCTGCCAGTTAGCGCGAGTGAACATTCCAGGTTCGTGCAGTACATCATACTGCACAATGGGGCCTATGCGCTGGTACGCGTTAGCATCAGAAAGTCGTTGCATACTTTCCTCAGCTAATTTTCTGGTCACATTAAACGACCGCTTCATCTGTTCCATACGCTGTGCCATTTTCTTTGTGTCCTCACAGTGTTTCCTGTAGCATATGACCTCTGCCTTGAGGGTGAGGTCACTCTCCATCTCCAGGGCCATGTCCACTAGATCCGCGTATGGTTTGTTCCCAAAGAACAAGTTTTGTTGGTGCTCTGTAAGAGCGGGACGTGGGTATGGGTCTGGACGAGCATGGAGGGCCTTGGTGAATATACAGCAGTTTCTGCCGTGGGTGAAGAGGACAGTGGGGAGTTTACCAGGTACAAATTTGTACTGGTAATAGCGAGGAATGGCTGGGCGTCCCAGTATAGTGGAGTGGAAAAGTTCGAAGTGTTTGGGATGTCCTGTCCCGAGGTTTTCTTGCCACCCAACTCCAGGGTGAACTCCTTCTTCTGGGTCTGTTTCCAATGCCGAAGAAGAAGCCGTTTCATCAGTATCCTCTTCAAGGATACTCATCACCAGAGTATGTGCTAACTCACATGAGAGGGCGTCATAGTCTGGGGGACCCGAAACATAGAGGGGGAGAGGGGTTTCCTCTCTTTGGCGACGACGGGGGTCCCTGGAACGATGTGCCTCCTGACGATCCATGGCGGCTGGGGTGTCACGGCGAGTTGGTAAAAAGCGAGGAGTAGGAGGGGGTGGTATAAATAAAGGTGGTTCCGAGTCACTGTTGGTGTACGTACTCAGATTGTTGGCAAATTCCTCTAGGGCCTCTCTCAGCCCGAACGTTTCGGCTGCGGTTCCTACAAGCGCCGCGTGTGTCGCCACCTCAAAGCCTTGACGAACTCTCTCCAGATCCTGGAGTACGTTTTGGAGCCCTGTTGTGGCTTCCTCTGGGTCGGGGTTGGTGAGGAAAAGGTGCATGGGCACGCCCGGTCCACTACTGGTGTCGCTGTCTGAATTGGCGGCGACGATTGGGGCGTTGTTGCGCTAAAGTGGAGTAGGTGAGCGAGGTCTTATCACATGAGGTGGAAGGAGGCCTTCGGGTGGCGAAGGCAAATATAGTGTAGGCGAAGAGGGTGTAAGGGGAGGAGGGGGAGTAGAGCTTACAGATGAGGACGACGTTGTGGACATCTTGTAAAGGTGGGTGGTGCTGGTGGAGACGTAGTGGTAAAGAGGAGAGGAGTGTTGGGGAGTGAGGAAAGGAAAACGTTGGGAGATGGGGTATTTATACATGGGGTCGTCCAGCTGCAGCGGGTTTTCCCAGGTAGAACTCTTTCAGTAACTCCAGAGCGTGTAAGTCATCTTGACTCACCCATGAGTCATCGGAGTGTGGATAGCCTTTCCAGTGCACCAAGTACTGCAATTTGCGTCCTCGTCCTTGTCTTCTAGAATCTAGGATAGCCTCCACTTCATATTCTTCTTCCATAGTTTCTAGGACAGGAGGTGGTCGTAAATGGGGCTGTCCATAAGCCGCTGTTTCCTTATATGGCATTAGTAAATCCACATGGAACTTATGGATTTTCATTGCTTCAGGGAGTTTCAGTCAATATGCCACTTTGTTAATTACTTCTTCCACTTCAAAGGGTCCTACTCGCTTAGGTGATAACTTGCGATGAGTCTTAATCGCCAAGTTCTTTGCCTCAAGCCATACTTGATCTCCTTTTTGAAACGTTACCATTGTCATATTGTCTTTACGATTCTGGATTTCTTCTAAACGTGTTTGGGCTGTGCATCTGCTTTCTAAAAGGGTTCTTAATCTTTCCACAGCCCTAGGAACGTTGTCTTCGTATAATTCTATATTTACTTGAGGGTTGCAGCCAATGAGCAGTTCGTGTGGTGACTTGCGCGTTGCGTCATGTTTCCATGAATTGTGCGCATATTCTGCTATTGGTAGGAGTTTAGCCCATCCATGGGGGTGTGTACTCGTCCATGGACGTAAATATTGCTGTACAAAGGCATTCATTCTTTCAGTTTGTCCATCTGTCCTAGGGTGAAACGCCGTGGACAGATTTTGTTGGATTCCAAGTCCCTTGCACATAGCTTTAGAGAAATGCGATGTAAATCACGGATCCCTATCAGAGATTATTTGCTTAGGGAGTCCAAACCAAGGTACTAGATGGCGGAGATATTCAGTAGCCACTCCTTCACCATCTATCGTCTTGTTGCAGGGTATAAACTTAGCCACTTTAGAACATCCCTGATCAACAATTGTAAGGATGGAGTCATATCCTTCGGATCTAGGGAGATCCATAATTAAATCCATTGACACATATTGAAAGGGTCCTTGTTCTATAGCTGTATCAAAGCATTGAAGAGGTGCTTTTCTTCGTGGTAGGTTGGTTTTCGACTCCTGACATTTGCTACATCCTTTCACATATTCTTCCACAAATTCACGTAGTCGTGGACCTTCATAGGAACATTGTACGAGTTCCCAAGTGTTTGAAATACCTGGATGTCCCCCAGCAGGACTGTTGTGTATTTTGCGTAAAATCTCTCGTCGGCATTGAAGGTCGTCTTCCACAAAGATTTTTGAAACAAAAAGATGTGGAGCTAAAAGGATACGTGGTTCATCGGTATTCACCCCCTTGTTAAGGTCCGAGCGACGAGAGAGAAGGTCCGCAATCATGTTTTCTTTACCAGGAATATGTTTCAATTCATAGTCAAAATCAGCTAGATATTCAATCCAGTGAGCCTGTCGTCCAGTAACTTTTTGTGGTTCTCTGAAATACTGGAGATTTTTATGGTCGGTGTGTACTTTGATTGCATGGGACGCGCCAAGAAAGAAGGGGCATCCACATTTAAATCCAAAGATGATTGCAGCGAGTTCTTTATCATGAGCATCATAATTCTTTTCAGCAGGTTGGAGACTACGGCTGTAGAATCCAATAGGATGAGTTCCATCCTCAAATTCTTGAGCAATAACAGCACCAAGAGCGTAGCCAGATGCATCAGTTTCCAAGATAAATTTCCTAGTCCAATCTGGAGAGTGTAGAACTGGGCTAGTGCTGCAAATCCATTTAAGTCGTTCAAAAGCTTTTTCTTGTTCAATATCCCAATGCCATTGTTGGGTTTTTCTTGTAAGATCATTTAATGGTCTTGCAATGGCTGAGAAATTTGGGATAAATGCACAGTAGAAGTTGCAAAAGCCTAAGAAACTTCTAATTCCTTTGATGGTTGTTGGTACAGGCCATTCAACAATGCCCTTGACTTTCGTTGGATCCATTTTTACTTTGCCATTGCCAATGATGACACCAAGATATTCGACTTCTCGTTTGTGAAAATGACACTTTTCCGGTTTGAGGAATAGATCATTGTCTTTCAGCTTTTGAAGGACATGTGTTACTTTTTCACTATGTTCTTTCTCATTGTCTCCTGTAGCGACAATAAGATCGTCCATATAAATTTGAAGCCATCCTTGAGTGATTTCTTCTTGAAAGATATCGTCCATCATTGTCTGGAAAGTTGCAGGGGAATTTGTAAGACCAAAGAACATGACTGTGGGTTCAAACAGTCCTTCACTAGTCTTGAATGCAGCTTTCCATTCGTCGCCTTGTTTAATACGAATGTTGTTGTATCCCTAGCGTATGTCGAATTTAGTGAATAGGATTTTTCCTGCAAGATCGTGGATGAGTTCTGAAATTAGAGGAAGTGGATATTTGTTGGGTATCGTCCACTTGTTTAAATTTCGGTAATCTTGCATAGGACGGAATTTTCCATCTTTCTTGGGAACTAGAAAGAATCCACTAGCATAGGGGGAATTGGAACATCATATCCTTCCAAGGCGAAGGTTTTCTTGGATGAATTTCTTCGTAACTTCCTTTTGTTCTGGCGATAATGGATAGACTTGACAGTCTATCGCAGCGGGGGCATCAGGCTTAAGGTCAATAGCATGATCCCATTTTCGCTTTCCAGGAAATCGTTCAGAGGCTTCTTCAGAAAATACCTTCTCAAATTTGTGGTATTTTTGAGGTACTATCTCGTCCCAAGTTTTCTTCTTTCCTAACACTTCAATGGCAAGTTGTGTAGCGTTAGTGGTCTTTGCTATCCTATCGCTTTCAATAGGTATAGCTGTTAGGATTATAGTACCTTCTAGTCGTCCTTCTTTCCAATTGATTTTTGGACTGGCCGCTTCAAAAAATGGGTACCCTAGGATGATATCGTCTTGTCCAATGTCTGCAACAAAGAACAAGTGTTTCTTGTCTATACCATTATGTTTAATGGTAATTTCGGTACCATGGGTAACTTCTCCCATTTTGTTGACTGTTCCATCCATGTTTTTCACCTTGCGAGGTTTTACTAGCTTTCTCGTCTGCAGAGAAAGTTGTTTTACCACTCTAGGGTGGACGAAACATTCAGTGGCTCCAGTGTCCAATAATCCTTGTTTCAGAGCTCATTTGTCTCCCACGTGTAAAAGGAAACCAGTCTTTATTGCCTTGTTTCTTGCTATGTACACGCTGTTTACTTTCATGGCCCAGATGAGAGCTCCTGCACCTAGGCCTCAGTAAAACCCTCTAATTCTTCGTCTGCATATATGGTACAAACCATTTCGTCCATGTCTTCTTCATTGATTTTACACAGGAATTCTCCTAACTCATGGAGGGTCTTTCCCTTCTTATCTTCCTCAGAAGATTCTTCTTCCTTTTCATCCGCACCACGGATTTGAGGAGGTTTCTCGGGGCAATTTCTAGACAAATGCCCTTGCTTGTCGCATCTAAAGCATCGACCTTCGAGTCTTTGCTTTTCTCATTTCGTTTCTTCGGCAGTTTTCCGAATAACTGCACTAGTATCCATCCTGTCAGGATTGTATGAAGGTGCTCGGGGTGGGGGTCTTGCTTGTTGGCCTCCACCGCCACCGCCTCCAGTCCTAGGAGCTCCTTGGTTTCGAAGCCTCCACAACAAGTTACCGAGGTTGTTCCGTGCTCCTCCAGGTATCGGTACTCTTGTAGATGGAAGCTGTGGTCCTAGGGCCATGGACTGAAGCCAACTCCTGTGCTGAAGTTGTGCCGCTCTTGTTACGGGGCTTCCTCGAAGCCGTGCGAGATAAAACAAGAAGGCGTTACTCTGCCTTGAGTCGCCTTGTATACACGAACAATGCCTCTCCAACCTAGCCACTAGGTGAGAGCGTGTGCTGAGTGCTTCCTAAAGAGATAGAGACACTCCTAAGTCCCACTTTAGGAGGAATAGAGTCTTGCACACAAGTAGAGAAGGGAACCAGATAGATTGGGCTTCGTCTTCAGGGATAGAAGACTCAGCTTAAGATGTTACAAGCCAGTAAGTGCGTCTACTTATACTACTGGGTCTGAGGCAGTGTCCTAGGGATATGTAAGCAGCTGCACTAGTAGTCATCCCTAATGACTACAACTACTTATGAAACGCATCTGAAACCATACTGAAACGCGATCACTGATGTACATGAGGCGGACACGAAACACTACTGAAACACATCAAACCGGGGCTGTGTCCATCACTGATGCCATGCCATCAGTGGCACCATATGCGCCCTGTAACATCACCCTCCTTTTAGGCGAAGCGAAGAGAGCTTCGACGTCGCGTTTGCTGGTGAAGGGCTTCGGCCGCTCTTCCATCCTGAGTGAGATCTTTGAGCACCTCGAGGTGTTCATAGAAGACCGAGGCCACGAGGCGGTACCGGCATATTCGTTGTTCCTCTCGCATGATTTCCAATCCTTGCTCCATCTCCTGGATGTGTCGGATGGTGTAGACGATTTTTTCGTCAATGGCATTATACCGTGACACATCTCCCACCATTCCCCAGTCTCCATGGTGGTGGAGGTATTGTAGCACTGTTTGGTAGTGCTGGGAGTTAGCGCGAATAAGATTGAGGGCCCAGACGGGGACTGGTTTGCATTGTTCGTCGGGGCGGAGATGGGGTAAGGCGCGGAGTGGGTGTTTGTACACCATCTCATGGCTTCCCATGGTGCCCAAGACTTCGAAGGGAGTGGGGGATAATTTGATCCACTTGGGTCGCTGGTGTGATCCGTTGGGCATGGGAATGAGGAAGTCGGGGCACTTGCTAGGCCAGTTGAGAACATAGCCGTCGAATGGTTCTTCCTCCAGGCGCTGCTCGTCAGTGGTTTCTTCGTCGCTGCTAGTGTCCATCTGGCGATTCTCGATGGTGCATAGCAGTCCTTGGACCACGTCAATGAGTTGGAGGGTGGATAGGGATGCGCCATTGTCATGGCTGGCGAGGATGTTGCGTGTGGAGCAGGGGGATAGGGGAAGCGTGACGCGCCCGTTGGTTTCGGGCACAACTTGTGGGGGGTAGCGGAGTTCGTCGGGGATGGGGGTGTGTCGGATCTCGGTGTCCAGGGGATCCTCGACCACTGTGGAGTCGGTGGAGATTTGTTCGGCGACAGCCTCGTAGTCGATGACTTCAGATGCTGCGTTGGAAATGACTGAGGCCATACTTGATGATAATGAGAAGGTAGAAGAGGACTTGGAGTGAGAGAAATATGGTGAGGAGTGCGATATCTGAAGGGGGAATGGGTGACATTGATTTGACGATGTCTGGTGGTCTTTTTATGTGCGAGCGGGTGTTGTTTATGGTATGATGTGATCAATTTGGGGGCGGAGATATGTGAAACAGGCTCCCATGTATTATCGCTTATGGGGTAACCTTTCCATTTAATTAGATATTGAAGGGTCTTCTTTCTTCCGAAGTAGCAGTGTTTGATGACTCGTTCTACTTCGTATTCCTTTTCCCCTTCTATAATTTCGGGCGGTGGTTTCATGTAATTCGTTCCGTGTTCTTCGGTTTCTACATATGGGGTTAGAAGTGAGGCGTGGAACACGTTGTGGATGGTCCAAGTTTGGGGCAATTGGAGGCGATACGCGACAGGGGAAATTTGTTCAATGATGGGGAAGGGACCTAGGCATCGGGGGACGAGTTTGGGGGTGTCGTATGGGAGTTTCAGGTTGTACGCATCAAGCCACACTTCGGTTCCTACTCGAAACTGGGGGTCTGGTGTTTTGGCAGCTTGATTGACGGCCTGTTGTATGTGGCGTCTGCATTCCATCAGTTTCTGATGGCGTTCTTCTATGGTATGATTGTTAGAGGTGTATCCGGGGTCAGTGGTGATCTGTGGTACGTATCCCATCAGTACTTCTGATGGGGGAGTTTGGGTGGAGCCGTTTGGGGTGGTGTTATGTACGAAAGTGGCGAGTGGGAGCCAATCAGCCCAGTCGTCTTGCTGGAGGTTCCCGAAGAGGCGGAGATACTGTTCTACCCACTGATTGTTCCGCTCTGATGCTCCATCTGTCTGAGGGTGATAGGCCATACTGATGTTCTGTTGTACTTTTAGTTTGGCACATAGTGCCTTGGTGAAGTGAGAAGTGAAACAGGGGTCTCGATCGGTGATTAGTTTCTTTGGGGCTCCGAACCATTGGAATACATGTTGGAAGTACAGTTGGGCCACTCCTTCTCCGGTGATTTGGGTGCGGCATGGGAGGAATATGGCCGCGCGGGAGCAGCCATGATCTACGATGGTGAGGATGGCATCAAATCCTTTGCTCAGGGGAAGGGCCGTGATGAGGTCCATGGCTACTGTGGAGAATGGTACGGGGTCTATCATGGGGATTCTGAAGAGAGGTACTCTCTTTCTATGTGTGAGATTTTTGTTTTGTTGGCAGATGGCGCATCCTTTGACGTATTGGTCAACCCAGGTGTTGATTCCTGGCCACCAGTATAGTTTGGTGACTTTGTATATGGTGTTGTCTCTTCCCAAGTGACCGGCGAATGGGGAGTCGTGGAACCGTTGTAAAAGGATCTGCCGTACTTCGTTGTCTGGTGGTACCACCAGTTGTTGTTGTTTCGTTTGCCAAGTGTCTTTTACTTGATTGAGGTTATATTGTCGTGCCCATCTAGTCAATATTTCTTCGTGTGCGGGTTGTTGCTGTAGGTAGATGATGTCGATGAAGGGGTCTGCAGAGAGGGGGTTGTCAAGTCGATTGATGAACATGGATGGGGAGAGGAGTGTGACATCTTCGTTGTCTTGTTTTCCTTGGTCTGTCTGTGGTGGTCGTGATAGCATATCAGGTGCAGTGTGGATTTTTCCTGGGACATGTTTGAGTTGTAGGTTGTATTCCTGTAATTCGCTGAACCATCTTGCAAGTCTTCGGTTGACCTTTCAAGGTGTTTTCCAGTAAAGTAGGTTGGCGTGATCAGTGAGGATGGTGACGGGAGTTTCTGTCCCTGCTAGGTGTGGCCTCCAATGGTGCAGTGCTTTAATGATTGCTAGGAGTTCTCGTTCGTAGATGTCGTAGTTTCTTTCTGTTGGTGTGAATGTGGCTGAATAAAATGCGACTGGGTGTTGTACTGGGGTGCGTTTAGATGGGTGAAGTTCTCCCTCCTGCGAGAGTACGGCTCCCACGCCATATGCAGAGGCATCGGTGGCAAGAAAGAAAGGGAGTGAGTAGTTTGGTTGTTGTAGGATAGGGGAGGAACACATCAGGGATTTTAGCTGTTCAAATGCGTGTTGTTGTCTGATTGTCCAGTGGAACGGGGTGTCTTTACACGTGAGGTCAATGAGGGGTCGGGCAGTTGTCGAGTAATGTGGGATGAAATAGCGGTAGTACCCTGTGAAACCAAGGAATGTGCGGATGTCTTTTACTGTGAGGGGTGTTGGCCAGGTCTTCACTGCTGAGACCTTGGAGGGGTCCATATGAATTCGTCCCCCTTCTAATACGACGCCTAAGAACTCGATACGTTTTTGTGAGAAGGCACATTTTTCGGGTCTAAGGAACAAGTCGTGGTCCTGGAGTTTCTTCAGTACGCGTTCGACACATTGTTGGTGGAACTTGGGGTCGTCCTTGGTCGCGATGAGGAGATCGTCCATGTAAATGACTAACCATCCTTCTCAGATTTCTTCTTCGAAGATGGCGTTCATCATTGTTTGAAACGTGGCTGGCGAATTAGTCATTCCGAAGAACATCACAGTTGGTTCGAAGAGTCCTTGATTCGTGGTGAAAGCGGCTTTCCATTCGTCTCCCTTTGTCACGCCCAGCTCGGCGTGTCACTAGTTCGAGTCGAGATCAGAAGTATCACTAAGTCGACAGCTAGGCGACTTAGGGATATGAGAACGAGATCGTCTCTAGCACTATAGCAGCTAGAGTTGCTTCAGGAAGCTCGAGTGACGATTCACACAAGTGAGGGACCAAAGAGGCTGGTATTCACAAGGAGAACAAGCTTAGCTTGTTCTCGTCTATGATACAGGGTTATATACAACAGGAGTGAGTCACACTACCGAGTCAATAGGAGTCATAGGAGCGATATGAGTCAGGACATGAGTCAGGGCGGGAGTCACAACAGAACGAGTCAAGTTTAACGAGTCACGAGACGAGAAGAGGGTAAGGAAAAGAAAGAGAGATAGGGTCCGTGACATCACCCCCTTGTTAACGTCTAAGCTTGCCAGACGGTGAGGCGAGAGGGGCAATTGCTTTTGTATTTGTGAACATGATCGAGGTTGACTTTGCAAACGGAGTAGGGCGTGCACTTGGTATGCGGTTGCAGACATCCGGACTCTGTATGTTGCCAACCATCGCAGAAGAGACATTGGCTGATGCGCATACATTCCCACGTATTGTGGTTGCGCAGACCACACCAGTGGCAGCCATCGGCGATGATGGGTTCATAAGGGGACCAAGAGGTTGTTCGCCAATCTTGAATAGCTTGGCGATTCGTCTCAGTATCGAATCCATCTTCATCGATTATTTGGCGTTCGATGATGGGAATGATATGATGATAGGCATTGGCCCGTGAAAGGCGGCGCATGCTGTAATTCGCTGATTTCCGAGCCTTGTTGAATGATTCTCTGGCCATACGGAGGCGACGGCCATGAGCTTTAACGTCCGTACGGAGGCGATGGTGATGGATGATTTCGGCTTTTAGTGTAATATTGCCATTGAGCTCAGCGGCGGTGACGACCAATGGGGAGAAGGAACAATCTTCCCGAAATAGGGACTGTTGTGTGAGCGACATAATTGGCCGGACCACTTGATCTTCTTTAGCGTAGATGGGGAAGGTGGTAATAGGACAATTACATCCTAACGTTAGTTCCACAGCAGGGAGGGCGTCGGGTTGGATGTCGAGGCGGTAAAAGCCTGCAACAACTGGTCGGCCATGATCACGAATCATGTCCGTGAAGAGAATGGTTGTTCCACGGACATTGGGCCACCAACCATTACCAGGATGAGTACCCGGGAGTTCCGCAACCGCATCGTAATCAATAGGTTCTAACACCTCTTCAAGGATGTTGGCAACCTCGATCTCGGCAACTGTGTCGGCAATTGCTACGACATCGTATTCAGGGGGGTTTGGACCGTAGATGGGGAGTGGGTCTGCAGAAGGAGAGGGGGGAGGTGTTCCGTAGTCATCAGCGACTAGGGCAGGGATCGGAGTCGGTAGGCGTGGTGGTAGGACTGGGATTGGAGTGGCGGGAGCTGGTACTGGGATGGGAGAATTTGAACGGGAGGAAATAGAGATGGGTAATGCCACCTCGCCAGGTAGTGGTGTGCGGGACCGCTGCGCTGGGTATTCTGGCGCCGGAGGGGGATGGTGAGGGACCACACCATCACGCCAAGTACGAAGGGACATACGGAGGCCATAATGCAGACCATTGGCCGCAATCCAAGCGGCATGGCGACCAGCGAGTTCTAGGGCGGCATCCATCAGCGTCGGAGGCGTTGGGACACGGGGAATGTCAACGGCAGGGTGAGGAGGACTAGTGGCAGGAGAGTGTTCGAAGGCAGTATTGGAACCAGAGGACATATTGATGTAGAGGGGAATAGACAGAGGTCGTTGAAACGATACTGTCTTAGTCGTGCGGAGGGTCCTTTTATACATCGAGTCGTCCAGCCGCAGTGGAGATTTGCAAACGAGTCAGACGGTGGGAAGGAGCGGAGGTAGAGGGCTGTGAGTCGAGATAGAACTTCTCTAGCAGCTCCGGGGCATGGACGTCCTCGTGGTCAACCCAGGAGTCATCAGCGTGGGGATATCCTTTCCAATGGACAAGATACTGGAGCTTCTTGCCACGCCCTTGTCGCCTGGAGTTCATGATTGACTCAACTTCATACTCTTCTTCTCTTTCATCGATAACAGGAGGGGGTCGTGTTAACGGCGTGCCATAGGCGCTAGTTTCTTTATATGGCAGGAGGAGGTCGATATGAAAGACATCATGGATCTTCATGGAACTGGGGAGCGCCAGGCGGTATGCCATGGGGCTGATGATTTCTACGATAGGGAACGGCCCAACTCGTTTAGGGGACAACTTCTTGTGACTCCGTATCGATAAATTCTTGGATTCGAGCCAGACCTTGTCACCTGTACTGAAACATGGGCTTTTCGAGTCATCTTTGCGCTTCTGGAGTGCTTCTAGGCGGCGCTGGGCACTGACTCGACTGTCTTCTAGAGCCTTGAGGCGATTGAGGGCACAGGGGACATCGTCATTGAGAAGTGTTATCTTGACTTGTGGCGTACACCCTGTGATCAGCTTGTGCGGAGACTTTTGCGTCACGTCATGCTTCCACGAATTGTGAGCGTACTCTGCCATGGGTAGGAGTTTCGCCCACGCATGGGGGTGACTGCTTGTCCATGGGCGGAGATACTGCTGCACGATGGCATTCATATGTTCTGTCTGTCCATCTGTTCGCAGATGGAAGGCTGTTGACAAATTCTGTTGAATCCCTGTCCCTTTGCACATGGCACGAGAGAAATGGGATGTAAAGCAGGGATCGCGATCAGAAATGATTCGTTTGGGGAGTCCAAACCAGGGGACCAGGTGTTGTAGATATGCGAG
>QFEA01000711.1:0-14945 GCA_003315975.1 Lactifluus echinatus | reverse complement strand
AATATCGCGTGCCATCTTCAACATGAAGAAACTGCAACGTGGTTTATCCAGGGCAGTACATTCGACGAATGGAAGACAAACGGTTCCCTACTATGGATCCGCGGAAATCGTATGTGCTTTCTTCTCTCTGTGTCGTTATGCTAATTGAGCTATTCAATGGCTTCTCAGCGGGTTCAGGAAAGAGTATTCTTTGGTACGCCGTTCCCCATTTTCTCCGGTCTTAGGAAATTCATATGTCAATAAGCTCCGCCATCATTGAGAACATTATGGGTATACAAAAAGCCAGGTCAGCCTTAATGGCTTACTATTACTTTGACTTCAAGGATCTTGCAAAGCGTGACATCCGCGGCCTACTTTCTTCTCTCCTGATCCAGCTCTGTGATGACTCTGACGGCTGCTGGGATGTTCTTTCCCATTTATATACCACCTGTCGTGATGGTTCGAGGCAACCCAGCGAGACTGCACTTGCAGGATGTCTCCGAGACATGCTCGAACTTACAAGACAGTTTGCCGTTTACATCATCGTTGACGCATTGGATGAATGCTCGAATGCTACCGGAACCCCATCACCCCGCGAAACCGTCCTAGACTTTATAGAAGATCTCGTCGGATCACAACACACCAATCTTCGTCTTTGTGTCACAAGCCGGCCCGAACAAGATATACAAGCTATTCTCAACCCTCTGGCATCCGGATCCCGCCGAGTGTCCATTCACGAAGAAACCGGACAAAGGGATGATATCACCAATTATGCCCGCTCTTTTGTTCTTACAGACAGAACAATGCGAAGATGGAGGGCCGAGGATAAACAACTTGTCATCGATGTGCTTTCTGAACGAGCTGACGGCATGTGAGGCACTTCCTTTACAGTACCGTTTGGGTGTGACTCATCCTCCCGTGCAGGTTTCGATGGGTGTTTTGCCAACTCGACACGCTTCGCCGTTGTATTCCGTCGAGCATTCGCAAGGCGTTAGACGAACTGCCTATCACTCTGGATGAAACGTACTCTAAGGCGTTGGAATGCATCCCTCATGAGAAACGGCAACATGCTCATCGGCTATTCCAATGCTTGATTGCAGCCATTCGCCCTCTTCGGGTTGAAGAACTCGCTGAGATATTCGCGATCCAGTTTGACTCGAAAAGCCTCAACCTCGTGGAGGGATGGCGCCCCGAGGACCCGGAAGACGCTGTGCTCTCCGCATGTTCGAGTTTAGTCTCCGTCGTTGATGTCCAGGATTTCAAGATAGTTCAGTTCTCGCACTTTTCCGTGAAGGAGTTCTTGACATCTGCTCGCCTCGCGTCGAAAGTCGAAAGCATATCCCAATATCATATTCCCCTTGCGCCCGCTCACACCGTTCTCGCGCGCGCTTGTTTCTCTGTCCTGTTTCAGTTAAGTGACAAGACTGACAAAAAGCGCCTCCGTACATTTCCTCTTGCGTTTTACGCCGCTCAACATTGGTTCAATCACGCCAAGTTCGAGAATGTGTCATTGGAAGTCCAAGACGCTATGAAACTCCTGTTCGATCCAAAGGAACCATACCTTGCAGCATGGACCTGGATACACGATGTGGACATGCTGAACCAGCGATCCATGGGTAATCTCAAGGAACGCCCGTTTCCGCCTCATGCGACCCCGTTGTATTATGCAGTGTACTGCGGTTTTAGTTGGTTGGCTAACTATCTTATCGCTATGCATGCAGAAGATGTACACGCAAAGTGCAAACACGGGTGGTTTCCGTTGTATGCAGCAGCATCCAAGGGACATCTTGACACTATCCGTGTGTTACTTGATCGGGGTGCGGATGTGAATTTTCAAACGGACTGGGGGTACACTTCACTACATATAGCCCAGGAACGGAGACAGATTGATGCTATGCGACTGTTGCTGGAGCGTGGAGCACATGTGGACGCGCGGGGCTCGTCTGTACCTTCTGTGTTGCACCATGCGGTACGCCAGGGGGACGTGGAGGCCGTACGACTGCTTCTCCAACACCACGCCGATGTCGATGTCAGGCATTTGGATTGGAAACCGTTGCACTATGCCTCACACATCGGACATATCGATATCGCACGGCTCTTGTTGGCGTCGTACGATGCTGATATGAACGCTAATCTCATGGATGACCTTGGTGCTGCACTACTCATCGCCGCGCAGGTAGGACGGCTTAAAGTCGTCCGACTGCTGCTTGGTTATGGTGCAGATGTGCACACGCAGGGATACGATACTTTTACCCCGTTCCAGATAGCTATGGCCAATGGATACCATGAAGTTGCGCAATTGCTGTTAGAGCATGGTGCCACAGCCCTTCTTGACCTTGAACCACCACCATCCCCCTAGTGCGAGGCCCCACTTAGAGGGTTCCAAGGCCTCTGCGTCACTGCGTTGGTGGTGGTATACTTCTCTCGTTCTCCTTCCTCTTCCCTGTGGGGCCGTCACCCTCCTCCGGTCGCCCTCGCATGTAGTGACCCTTTTGGCTGGACTCGCCTCCAGGCTTGAGTTAGGCCTCACTCACCCTGGCCTTCTCAGGTCGCTTCCCCTCCGCCCTAGCCTCACAAAGGCCGCCACTCCCACGTCCCATTGCTGCCCAAGCACTCAAGGATCGAAGCGCCCTCTCTTTGAAGGCTCGTGAAGTATGACAGTGCCGGCTGGCACGTGTTGGTTTGCTTCGGCAGGCTCGCACACTGGGAGGTTTTGAGACCTCTGGGTTTGGTTCTTCATCTCCGCATCTCCAAATTTTATTTTTTTTTAAAAATCGATCTCTGTGCGCCTCGAGGTACTGGACCCCACGTAGCACTTCGTGTACAATGCGTTGTCTATATAAGGGTCTCTGCCCATGTAACTTCGCTCTTCCCTGGTTCCGCATCTCCATACGGACGCACTACACGTATACTAAATGTCCTCACACTCCTTCCCACATTCCTTAGCTTAGTTACGTATGTAACATGTCCGAGTTGATTACACGCCGTGGACAATAAAAAAAGGAGCATGGTGCCAAAAAGAATTAATCAGATTGCACGGAGTTTGGCATTTACCAATACTTAACGTCTTTCGGAAAAAGGTCGTTCGTGCATAGTACTGTATTGTAGCTTCTTTCCTGTGTTTCGCCAATGTCATGCATATTATCAGACAGGCCGGTCTGTGAGTACGCCGGCCGGGGACTCATTTAACTTCATACCAAAAACAGGAACATAAAATAACATAAGCCCTGAAAAAATGTGCTAACTTTTTTTATTTAAGTGAGCCAATTTTGCCCTTAGAGGGACGGCCTAAACGGGTAACCGTGGCAGAGGCCAAAGACGTGATCATGATGACATGATATCAATGACCCCGGGCCCATTCATTCTTACCTCTTACCTCCTTTTCCGTGTGACCGTACGTACGCATCTCTCTCGGCGCAGCTTGCAATTGTACGCGCGCAGGTTACGCTCAAGCCATATGCGTGCATTACAGGCTGTTTGGGCGTCGTCGGCACCACTGGTATGGTATCTATGCGTACTCTCGCTACAATGATTCCAATTCCAAGCTCCACTGGGAGACTACTGAAGTTAGAAATCGTGAAAATTGCGAAAGGAGAAAGAGAACTGTTCTCACGCGGTGGAGCTTGAGATCGAGGTGGCTTTACGACAATGTGCACATGCTTTCTCGTAGGTCGGCCGGGGAAGAACTCCACACGACTCATCCTTGAATCTTCATCGGCCAACCCGAGGTGGTTGAAAATTTTGCTAAGACCGGGTTGACCAATAAAGATTCGTTGTCACCGACAGATGAGTTGGGGTATCACTTCTTAGGCGGTGTGGCGAAAAATCACGTACACATTCAATTATGGTAGAGCCTCCTTGTGAGCACGGCCCTCTTTTTTTTTCTTCGCGTTTGTCACACGTCCTATCATGAGTAGCTAGCGACAGCAGTCTGGATTCAGATCCTTCTCACATCATCCGAATCAGCTGCTTGGAGCTTGGCAAACGTTGCAACCGCTCCTTTCCTGTCAAAATGGATCAAGCAGAGACAGTTGGGGCTCTCAAGAAGGTGATCAATGACGAAAAACGACCTGCGTGTGATCGTGCTCCCGCAGATGCCCTCGATGTTTGGAAAGTGTCCATTAGCTCCGATGGGATTTTTCAAGAGGATCTCGACAAGTTTCAAGGCGATTTCGTTGAAGAAAAGTCGCTGCTCCTGACAGCGAGGCTCTCTGCAGGATTCTCTGAATCTATTGATCCGGACCACATACACATTATTTTGAGATCACCAGCTCCTTTGGATCATAGTACGTGCCACTTTTCATGTTATGCCGAATTCGATTATGACTTACATTTGGGCAACCTGTGGACGGTTCCATCATCTCGATATCTACGTAAGTCATTCCAACTCATCGATCCCTATGATGGACCGCTGATGACCCATATACCAAGCCGATGAGTCGATACAAATAACTCTCAATGAATCACAGGAAACGGGTACGTCCAAACCTTTAACATTTGGTGGCAGACATTAATCTCATTTTAAAATTGGCTGTCGAGCTTTCTTGGAACGCGGATTTCATCGGACAGAACTCCCTGATGGCTCTTTGGCTGCACGTTCGTGGCCAGATGATGTCCCATGGGTCGTATGCTTGCTATTGCTCTATAGTCCAGTCATCTGGAATGGGCAAGTCATGCCTGTTGGATGAGTTTGCGAAGAAACGTTTCCTAATCCCAATCAACCTCCGCCCAAAAGAGAACCGAGGTGTTGTAAGGCTTGCAGTGCACTGTGTGCGCGTTCGCCAAGTAACAAGGGGAGTTAGTAAGAGGTGAAACAAGGGAGAAAAGAGTGAGACAGTGCGCAGCGGACGAGAGCGAAAAGGGAGAAAGCGACTGGGATTCCAATGATGATCATCGAGTTCACGAGCAGAGGGTCTAAGTTAAATACAGGAGTCAGTAACTAAGGCTTTCTGGTTAATAAGGACTTGTAAGGGAAAGCAGGCGGCGGTGTCCACAATGAGAAGGATATATGGAGAAAAGGTTGTGGTGGCGGACGCATCACCTTGCGTTAGTGGCGCTCGGCTGTTGCTGCTGTTGTGCTCCGGTCATGCGTCGGAATGTGCTTAATCCAGGCTCAGCAGGTGCAGATTGTGCTGGAGAAGGGTTACCAACCAGGGTGAGCTTCTCGCACGACGGGTCGATACAGTGTGCCATGCCCTTTCACTTTCATGGCCACCCGGACTCATATCTGAATTTCAGGTTTCCTCCTTGCTGACCATATAGTCCGCAACTTCAGTTCCTCACAAGCTTTGACAAAAATCCCTTTCCCGAGCACGCCATTCCCCAAGGCCCTCTTTTGTGTAACAGCAAACACCATCGAGAATTGGATGCTTCCAGCGGAGCAGCTTTCGCTTCCAGTGATGAAAATCCCGCTCTTAAGAGAACCACTCACATGGGACGATCCAGGGAATTCATGTCGGATGGGCAATCCATGAACAGCTCGGAAAATTTTGAGGACTTTTTTTCGGGGAAGAAAGTCCCTTATTTTTCGACGCCGTTGTTAATATGGCAATGAAGGTGCGCTCTACACATTCTGTCTGTCGGATTCATTTTCAAGCCTTGGTATTGACTCCCAAGTGTATGGATAGTTGGCAGCCTCTCGGACGAAGACTTGTTTAGGCGTATTCATGAGCTTTCAAAATCGAGTCAATGGTGAAGGCTTTTCAGAGGGTTCAAATGAAGGCGATGCTTTTAGGGTCGTCTTCATTTCTTTCGACGAAGCTCATCTGTTAACAACGCCGTTCTATGATGGCACCGCAAAGAGTAACCATGTTGAACTCCGGCGGGCCCTACAGCTGTTCTCGAGCATGCCGCTGTTCACAATCATCCTTTCTACTACAGTACCATAAAAATCTCACAATTTGCTCCGCCCCATGGTCACGGTGCCTCCGAACGCATGAACGATGATGCACTCAAACCGCCCATTTCTTTCATTTATCTGGGCTTTGACCACCTCATGGGGAATCGCAAGGCTTTCGGGAAATACAAAACACTCGAGGTCACTTCGTTGGCGTGCATTTCCCATTCGGGAGGGCCATTGTAAGCCGTGTTTCGTACTGTCTTCCATATTTTCTCACTCTTTCTCATGTGGGGTACATGGCGACATTCATGTACGGTTGCTCTGCTTCGCTGTGCGGAAATTACTCTGTAGGGAATTGGATGAAACACTAATAGAGGCTCGAAAGTGCGCCATTTTGTCGCAACGGTTGCCCCTGGATCTCAACAGTACGCTGTACGTCTCATTATATGAGGTTCTCGCATCTGCGGAAAAACTCCGGGACCAACATACGTGCATATGGTTGGATATGCGCGTATGTTGGCCGATTGGAGACGGGATCGAAACCACACGCGGTGTTGCCGTGTCTGTTACTGAAATTCTATGTGGATTTAGCATCAATCCAGGAGAACGCGCGGAGTGACTGGATGGGCGTTCTTCACATGGGCCCGTGACGAAGTAGTGCGGAAAAAGACCCTCCCTCAAGGATGGCTGTCATATTGTTTTTCAGCTGATGAGCTATTCTCCTGCCTATTTCCGCCTGCAATTTTCGAGCTAATGACATGTAAAATGCCATCAATCTACCCCCAAGGGACTACTCGACAACGATTCGACCAAGGCACTATGGAACACTGTTTGATAAAGCCATGATGCATTCCGTCGTTTCATCAACTGCCAGAACCTTTGTTCTTGGACTTTGATGAAATTTGAAAGTCCAAGAACAAAAGGTACTGGCACGTCGTTATCTACCATTTTTCATCGCACCTGGCACAGCTGCGTTGGGTGCCAACTGCCAGCCTGGCATCGACACTGTCTATCCATGTTTATATGGCAGTACTGACCTTGACCAGAAGAAATTTGGATTAATCATCGTTCAAGTGAGAAAGAATGACTTGAGCGAGAAGTCTAGGACTAAACTTTTCAGGAAAATGGACCCCGTTCGAAACTGGATTACTGTCCGAATCAGACAAGGTGGATGGAAGGTTCCTAATCCCTATAATCCGCATCGTCTTCGCGTTACGTAGCAAGAAATCCGCAATCACTCGCAAGACGTAACTCATCACCGACGGAGGGTGCGTCATCGCTCGATAATAATGGACAACTCTGTTATATGAGCTACGATTTCTGGTGCTCGGGAATCGACTCGGACTGGGGCATTCTCCAGCCTGTCCATGAGGCATCCGACAGGTGGGCTGCATTGGCGGACAAATCTAGTACACCTGGTTCCTGACCTCCTACGATCCCAGTTTCCGTCAAGCAAAAGTATGAGTGCTCACTTTGACACCTTGGTTGTACCCTACTATTCCTAATGGCGAGTAGGAGCATTTGTTCCAATTAGCACCTTGATCAAGTGCTTTCAGTTCATCCATCCGAATCCAGTTACTGAGTTATAGTGCGCCTGTGGGCACTGCACTAGCACTATACTATCAAAGGCCGGTACATCGGATCACTTAGCTTATCTACTGGGCATGATGTCTACGGCATTCTACTTCCATAGCCTGGGTGACTATCGTGGCGTGTCATAGGTGAGGAGCTTCAGGTGGGTGCCGTGAACTCTAAACGTTGCTCGCCCGCCCCGCGCC
This sequence comes from Lactifluus echinatus, assembly GCA_003315975.1. Classification (NCBI taxonomy): domain Eukaryota; kingdom Fungi; phylum Basidiomycota; class Agaricomycetes; order Russulales; family Russulaceae; genus Lactifluus; species Lactifluus echinatus. The sequence continues at coordinate 7,349 of QFEA01000711.1, read as the reverse complement.
CTTAGGTATTCAGGTTATTAGACTCGGAGGTTGCTAGTAGTGTGGTGGGACCCTTCCGACAGCGCCCAAGCGTGAACTCTCAAAAAATCGCAAGCTAAGAAGTTGTTGTACAGGGCTGCACGTCGCAGCGAGCGAAGTGTTGATCTACGACGAGGTAGTGCTGAGGAAACGTGAGTGCCAAGGTAAGAAATTAAATTATACACAGCGTCTCGCTTGACGCATGGCAGTGGGTGTCTAAAGTCGGGTCCTGGCGTCATAACTTCAATTAGCTCTTCCGTCGCAACCGCGGTACCCTTGTGACACAAAGCCATCTGTATGCATCCACATCCTCGGTGCCTCATCACTGGCAGTGATCATGGATGTTATGTATGTACAGTCGTCTCTCATATAAGGCATATACTCTGAAAAGGCATACTCTGTGATAAGGCATACTTTTTCGTGACTCCCAAGTTCATTCGCAAGGGGAATAGAGTAACTCAGATAAGGCATACTCCCTCAAAGGGCATACCTTTGGCTGACTCCCGAGGGGGTATGCCTTATATGAGAGACGACTGTACATGGATATTCATGCGGCATTTGGATTTAGTGCTCGACTCAAAGCGCATGCGCAAGGCACTTCTTGGTCTAGATCCGTTGTGCGTAAGTGCTTGGATGCCTGGTTTGACGCCCACACGTGATCTCGGTTCCCGTAGCGGGCCGCGGGCCCTCCTGGCCTAACAATCGATCCACTGATGTTACTATCTACTGCGCCCCCGTTGAGGGTGGGTTTCATCCGGCACGTATGTCGTGAATGTATCGTATTCGGCATTTGTTCCCCTGGTGGGACAGAGGACGTTTGTAGGCTAATTTATCTTACATCGCAGCATCCTACAACATTAGCATGAAGAAAGGATTGATTATCCTTCCTTTAGAATTCGGAGAAGAAGAGAAAGGATGCATGGAGAAGGACCGGGCGGTGGTGGTATCGGGCGGGTGGGGTGGATGCACCCATGCATGCATGCACCTTTCTCTTTCTCTCTCAAATCTTCTCGTTGATCTCCTCGGAGCGCGTATCGCTGATCTTCTCGTTGTCTTCAGCGTGCTGATCATGTTGTACACCTTCTGCAAAGGCAACGCCATGCTTCGTAAAGTCCGATCCGTGATTCCTAGGCGTTTAGTGATGTTAGAGAATCCAGGAGCAAGTAGAGATGCAAAGAGACTCACTCGGGGCCGATGATGGTGAGGAGAATGATGTAAGCAGAGACCGTGCCGATGAGAATGCCTTGCACCGTGGCATAATCAGGCACGATCGTGCGCTTTCCATTCTTGATAATCGTGGTTTTCAAGTGGTCACCGCCCGTTGCTTCAATCTGGGCAGACGCGGAAGATATCATCTACACGCCAAAGAGGGTGTGTGGCCGAAAGTGAGTTCATCATGATACCTGCAGATCGAATATTTGACTTACATTACCAAGCTGGTACGTGACACCGGGGAACGTCGCGCGGAAACCGGGCGGGCTCATCTCAGCGAGCTGGATTGGGATGACACCCCATGCACCCTGCACGCCGAATTGAAGCCAAAATGCACCGGCGGAGAGCCCGCTAAAGCTGTTGGGGAGGATCCAGAGAGGGATGAATGCACCAGCGAACAAAACGAAGATGATTATGGTAAGGCGGCGACCAATGAACTGGGAAATGGTGCCAGCAAGGGCACCACCGCTGTCGAGATGAGACAAAAAGTGACGTAGGTAAGCAGGGTTGGAATGGACGAGAGACTGAACGTACGTGATAGCACCACAATTGCCGATAATGGTCGCAACCGCGGCGTGGTAGCCATCAAAGCCTTTGGTCACCTGAAGGTATGTAGGGTACAAGTCCTGAGAACCATGAGAGAGGAAGTTGAAGCCTGGGTCACGGGGTTGTAGATGAGCAGACCCGCCCTTATCTGTTCAACATGATCCGGATCACATACCAGTCATCAGAAGCACGGCGTAGATGCAAAGAAGCCAGTGCTCCCTAAGCATCGCGCCAGTCCGGCGGATGAATACGCGGGTCTTCTTCCCAGTGGTCGCGCCCCTCTGCTGCTCGAGAGCTTTCGCGCGAAGGAAGACCTCACTTTCTGGGACGAGGGACCGAACAAAGGCGGCAAATGTGGAGATGCCCGCTGCAGTCCAGAAGAGCGTGCGCCACGTGGAGGATGTCTCAGGCACAAGGCGGAGATTTATGATAGCCGCGATGAGGTATCCAACTGCGTATCCCTGCTGGAGCACCCCAGATGCAAGGCCACGAGCTTCGATTGGGAGATTCTCGAGGGCTGTAGACGAAGCGAGACCCCAAACGCCACCCATAGCAATACCAAATAAGGAGCGAACGGCAAGGAATTGGTGGAAAGTTTGGACAAAGCCAGAGCCGAGCTCGAGCACGGCACAGAGAAGCAAATTGATCACTAGAGGCCACTTCCGTCCGTAACGGTCCGATAGGATACCGAAGACGACCTGCAGAGATAGGGCCATGTCAGCGTCTATCCGAATGTGTGCATTTGGAGGGGCGGAAGGGAATCGATGGCCGGCTCCTCAACTCTCAAATGAATTGCCATGGGCGCCCACGGCACAACGGCCCAAGACGGTTGCACATGGCGCGTGACGTGTGTAAAGAGATGAAACATGTGACGGAGAACGACCACACTTACAGCGCCGGCTGATCGGAACAGAAGCGTTAAAGTAATGGCCTGCGTCTGGAAGGGGTCGCGCGACAATCAGTAATGTATTCAGTCCCCGAGTCAATACGAAGTGCCGCACGATAGTGGAGGCCTTGTCCTTGTGAAATTGTTTTTGGAGGCGGGTGACGCTGAGCGACACGCTGAAAAAGTCAAGCGCGTCGCAAGTCCAAGCAAGCCAGCTGACAGGGACAAGGAAAGGTTGAACATCGTGTGCAGGAAGAGACATGTGGGAGCGACAAATACCCCGACAACAGTTGCGCCCATTGAACCCAGGTAATGGTGCGCAGAACCTCGAATAGCGGCCTGCGGTTCTCATCTCGTGCTTCGCGACGTGGGACGAGATTGCGGATGAAATAGGGCGCCATTTGGGAAGAGGAGGGTCACAACTGACAGCCGGGGGGGAGGGAAGGAGAGGGAAGAATGGACTTATATATATTTACGTAGAGCATATGCGTTGTCAAAAGGTCCGGCGGGACATAAATGATCTCGCTCAGGTTGTTCAGTTCATGATTGATGGTGGATAGAGATCCTATGAAGACCCCGATGGGTACTCCACAGTCACGGCGCTTCCAGGAGGACCGTCCCTTATTTCTGTAACTGTAATCGTAGCTCCATATCGTTGTATCTGATCGGTGGAAAACTGATGAATCTGCCCGACTGTCGGAAGTAGGAATGAATGGACAGCACGAGGGGCGATGAGATGAGGGGGATGCGGGTGGATAGGCGATAGGTGTATGAAGTTGGCTAAATTATTGAGATCCTGGCGCCTCCAAAGGAAGCGTATGGAGCTGGATAAGTCATGTGGAGGGCACGAAACAACCGAGCCAGGTACGCAACAGTCCGAGACCTCGGGGCGAATCCCAGCCCCGCGTTTGCCTCGCTTAGCGATTCTTCTGCCTGATTCGACGGAAAGGCCTTGCCAGCGATGCATCATGAATAATTTCAATCCATTAGATACGAATTACCCAACTTCCAACCATGGGCGTTACGCCTGACAAGAGAGGTGGACATAGGGTGTCCCGCTGCACTAGAAGCTCGTCGTTTTCGGCAGCTGAGCGGTGATGGCCAAATATAGCAGCTTCGTGTGGGGTTTCGGGCGTCCCGATAGATCGAGCCACCCACGCCTCCATGTGCTTTCCCACGGACTCGACTTTGGCCATCCACGCGCTTTTTCTGTGCACAAACTACCACGATAAGTTTTCCTGATGCACGTGAGAGGTACAAAGCGGCTGTGACCACTCAGATATCTAGATGTTCCCCCACATTGAGTCAAAATACCTAGGTCTGGGGTCTGGGGGAAATGGTCACGCGAACGAAGTTTAATTAACTTCTCCTTGTAACCGAGCCAACATGAAAAGAAAAGAAATCGTAATCGTTGGAGATCAACGACTTCTGTAGTTTGCGTTTCTTGTTCGTCAGTGGATACCCTCGGGTCATTACGGAATACTTGCGAGGGTTTTGCCATTCCTGCACTACCTGAGCAGAAAACAATTCGGGTGAAGTGAAGTAGCGGGCGCCCGTGTAGTCCTGTATACTGTGTAGATCACGGATAAATATAAATGAACACAAATTTTTATGATGCGAATTGCCTCCGACAAACAACTCCTGCTGACTCGGACACCTGCTGACTCGGACGTCTTTTTTTTTTCAGAATGCTAATACAGTATAGTACGACCATGACCAAGATCATGCTTTCTGAACTTACAATGCCCCCGAACGAAACTTGAAAGACGGCGGGGAAACTACGGATCGCCGCACATATGCAATATTGTACTGTGAAACGCACCACGACTCCGCCCCCAACTCAACGCGCTATGTTCCAGACTGAACAACAAGAAATTTTGAATGGGGGAAGCGGGGACTCCCTCCCCGCAACCCATACGCATCCTATCTATGTATCTATCTGCGGTAAAAGCTTACCACCTTCTAGTTAGCACCCTGCGAGAAGCCTCAGTCCCACAAAGGCCTCGTTCGTCGTGGGCAATGTGACCTCCGCCAAGACGACCTTGACCTCGGCCTCGGCCCCCGCGCTCCTCGTAATACAGTATATGCGCTCTCCTGCAGTGAACAGTGAACAATGACAACAGCACGGCGGTTCATGAACCTTAACCCACGTGCAAGGCGCGCCCCGTACGTTAGCCGTCGCGTAATGCGCGTATGACAGGCACAGAACTTGACCGGTACAGTAACCTGCTGCCACTCCCTCGCTTCACCGGCGTAAGTCTCGCACCACGGCTAGAAATCGACCCGACGCCGGTGCACAAAGCTGTCTGTGCACGGCACAGCACGGTAACATGGGATTATCAAGCCCTATCATGTGGGGACCACCTAGCCAAGCCACCGCTTATCCGTCGTTACGTCTAGGATAGGACTATGATCCCCCACATCCCCCGTGGGGCAGCAGCGGAATGGGGGCAAGTAATGGGCTACAGTCCATGGCAAATGGCACTGGTCGGAGTTTCTGCTTCTGCGATCCTAGGCCGTGGGCCGTGGGCCTTCCGCAACCGCAATATGGATACGAATATATGGATATGCCAGTGCATACGGTATGACGAGGCGACGGGGACGGGGACTAGCACGCGCGAGAACACGAGCAACTGTGTCGTATCATATGGTCTTGTGCGTGCGCGCGTGTGCAGAGCAGAAACGCGACCCGGGCGAGGAGCGAGGAGGAGCGACCATCGGATGGCGGAGTCGAGTTCAGCTGGGGCCGGTCACGATATCGGCCGCGGCTAGTACGGCCGGCCCGGCTGTTGGTGTTGGAAGTTGGAACAACTGCTTTGCTTTGCTCTGCTCTGCTACTCCGCGCTCCGTGATCCGTGACACCGTCTGGTGTATATATGCAGTGCCGCGCTGCGGGTTTCCATATTTACGTCACGGTGCACCCGTATGCCAGTGCACACCTGGAAGATAGCCCTTCTTATCTCTTCTCACCTGCGTGTGATCCAATTCGCGTCCTGCGAGCAAGGCGGGATGCGAAGAAGGTAGAGGACGATGTACAGTAATACCGTAGTTGACGATGGCGGACTACGAGCCGTTTCGTCGTATATAAATTCCCAATCCCAGTCCCAGTCACCACTGGCAGTCCCAGTCCCAATCCCCGTCTCTAAGTACAGTTCCATCCAAACGCCTCCATGGATCACTACGTACACGCGAAACTCTCAAAGCGGGTCGCAGCTTGGCAACAGGTATTTGTGCACTTCCCTACACACCTCTCTACTCCACACCCCCCATCGACCAACGCGTACGCACGATTGTGTGTTTTCCCCTTCCAGCTTGCGGATCTGAAGAATACAGAGGCGTTTACGACAGAGACGCTATCACTAGCTGCCCAGTATGAAGTCAGGCGCTACTCTCTCGAGCAGAGAAGAGTAGCACGCTGATTTGTATTTTACTATTATTTTTTTATTGGCGTAGGCGTTCAGGGTATGGGGGGCATACGTGAAGAAGCACGGTAACCTCGAAGAAAATCTGGCCATCAAACTGGTGTACGTGTTTCGATAAGATTTTTCTTTTTCTTTTTTTTTTTTTTTTGAACCGATTGCATCCCCCTCTTTTGTTCTCGTACTCTCTGACAGGGATTTAATTTCCAGTCAGGTGGTCATCGATGGCTGGGTCATCCTTCAACTCGCGTACCGATTCGATCAAGGGGTATCGTCCGTGTCGAGCGTAGACTCCCAATTGGCCCGGAGCCAAGGCGAGTTTGAGAGTTTATTATCGATTCGATTTGTGTATCTACGCGACGTCGGTCGCGTGACGGCTGCTCGCCCTGACTGATATAACTCATATTTAACTTTTTCGTTTTGCAGCAAAGCAGGCTACCCTGGACGTGTTGAGTCAACTGCAGGGATTCGATGCCCTAACGTTGTTACACCAATATGACCAGTTGCTCAACGGTGCTGGTGTGCGAAACTTTGTCTCGGCCTCGGCGCTTCGAAGGAGGTTTCCTGTCTTCGTGGATATGAGCCGATGGAGCCGGTGGTTTCTTCGAGCATTCGGATCGGGACAATAATTTACAGTAGTAATTCTCTAGCTAGCAGCATCAGAAATTAGGGTGTCATCATGACTTCAACGGAATCGGCGAATCGGACAATTATCGTTAAAAGTTAAACAGCCGACCGGGAAGTCGGGCCGAAGCGTGACATAGGAAGTGTGACACTTGCACTGTCACACAACGGAACCGGCAAATGCCGTGTGCACGATAATAACCCGCACCGCAGACATTCATCGAAAGTTATTCACATGTTCTGGGCCAGGTGCTACATCGGCTCCATGTAGATTCTATGCCATCCTGCGTGCAATGAGGAATGAAGGTTCTCCGCTCCGTATAAAGCGTAGGGCCATCCCAGAATTTACCGAACGTTAACTACTAACCTTCATGGTTTACTTCACCGACGATTCAGAACAGTCCGCGTCTTGGAAGAAGGTAATATTTCTGGCACTTCTTTCAGCTGTAAAGAGTGACTAAGAGGACACGCATAGCTTCAGGGTCCTCCCACGAAGGATGGCTTTACGACCGAGGTTCTAGGTTTGGCTGCACAATACGAAGTCAGTCAATCATTCAGTCATCATTTGACAATAACATATAGCATCGAGACTCACCTTTCACGGCAGGCTCTGCGAGTGTGGGAAGAATACGTAAAGAGCAAGG
>QFEA01000708.1:17303-36748 GCA_003315975.1 Lactifluus echinatus | reverse complement strand
TGGATGGCGATATACCCTGAAGCCCACCTGGCCACTGGCTTTCTTTAACCCGACGTATGTCGATCTTCTTTGCCTTGCTCTCCCAGTTGACAGGCTCCCAGGCAGGATCCAGGCGAGCGCCGTCTCTAGGGGGTGCATCCCGGCTGGGCCGGCTGGGGGGTTGCCCCTTGTCACCCCACGGGCACGGTATCTAACATGCTCTCCGTACAAGGTTTATAATACCACCCCGCACCCCGGACCTGTCCCAGGAACCATTTCTGCAGAAAGGTTAGGTCGCTCTTTAGCTTGTCCTTGCTTAATCGCTGTGTATGATACTTGACACAGCGGGGGTCTTGACTTGCGGGAAATGGACGCTCTCAGGCTGAGGGATGCGTTCCATTTTCCGCGAGGTGAGCCCCCTATTCTACTTCGATTATCGAAGAGTGTGCCTTCGTTACCTAGGTCACCTCCTAGGCTGAGATACGAGATATCGAATATACTCACGCATATGACCATTTTGTAGGACTTCACATCTTCTCCGCGAGCTATACACTACGCTCGTCCGCCGTCAACTTGGACTTGAACTGTCGGTACCAGACGTCCAGTGTCAACAAACCTTTGGACAGGTGATACTCGCTCTGTTGTTGCATGGTGTACTGTAGTTGATCGACGTCCGTAGACCGAGCCATTCGAGTTCGCGTTTATTTGAGGCATCGGCCTTACTGACGGAAGGAAGGAAGAAGATATGGAGTGATCACTTACTAAGTGATCACTCCCATATCTTCTTCTGCCCCCGCCCGGCATTGACGCCTGCCGCACGACGTATCCGCGACGGCGGCGTGTGGCGGACGTCAGCGCCGCTCAAGGCTCATTGCTATGTGCACTGGTACACCTTGCCCCCATTTTGTCTGCTGCTTTAGTTCTATCTCTTTCATTTCTGGGGCATATCTCATGCCGGGCTGCGTGCTGAGCTTCGCACCGCAGACACCCACCGTTTTTTTCTTTCTCCCCTTCGAGGAGAGTGCGAGCATCCAATGATGAACTAATGAGAATGCACGCAATACCATAACTTCTCATGACCCCTTTTCTTATAGTTCTGCGCTGATACCGCTCTTTATTTGTCTGCGTGTCATCTCAACTCTTAGTCACTCGCCTCGACAGATCATCCCCTCAGTCGTCGCCGCGTGTTTCGCATTCTAGCACCCTGTCCCCCTTTCCCTCCTTTCACTCCTCGAACTCGCTCGTGCATCTAAGCGTCGTTTCTGTCGACACCCAGGGGACTTCGGAGTAAAGGAGAGCTGGCCTGCGATAATTCCGAAAAAATGTTTGTTCTGTCTTTCTTTCTCTGGTGATTCTGGACTCGCTTGATCGACTGGTCAAGCACCGCGTTGGCCAACGGGATTTACCCACCCATATTGTCCGTCAATCTTTGTCACGATAGTGTGATAGATACTGGTTCATATGTCTCTGGATCACCGATAGCAGTGAACTGACGCGGACTAGGTCTTGTCTTGGCGAGTAACGAATGCTCTTAGACCCGACCCAAAGGATGCTTTCCATCTACTCGAGGTCAGCCCCTTAGCGGAACCATCGTCTCGTCAACTTCGACCTTGCAGGTACCACACGCCCCCTAACTTAAGCTCGGGTCTACATAAGGAATTGGGTTGGTTGGCGAAGGTACGAGCTAGCGCGCCGAGATCGGGTGGCATAGTTTCTGACTTGTGAGGCCTCTAGCAGAGATGGGCACGATTGTTATATTGTATGATTGTGTCGCCCCTAGCATCGATGTCGCCTAAGAGCTCTCCATGGGCTGGGTGTACGTGATTCTTACCCTTTTTCCTTTCATTGCGAAGATGCAATTATTTTCCCAAACCCCAGGCCTACGCCGACGAGCTTCAATTGACAACTCAAGTAGTGCGCAGCGGTTCAAGACCCTGTCTCCGTCTCCTTTCACTGGACCTTGGAAAATCTTATATAGACGGCCTCACCGATTCGGACTGGGCTGGGTTTGAATTCTCTCGCTTCCAGACAAGATATCCGGTGCTTGGCCTCTTGGGTGCTACCTACGGGTTCTTCGCTGATCTCGGTATGCCAGCTTCAAGACCAACTAAGCGCCAGTAGGCCGTATCCGTGCTTCCCTCGGCCGAGAGAGCCTCGGGTTACTTTGACTAGACATGGGTTCTGAATCACCTCGTTGTTGGAATGGCTCTGTAGCTCAAAGGGATGAAAGAACCTGCCCACTGTCGAGCTGTCCCTGTCCAGTCCGAAAAAAGGTTCGTCCCACATCCTAAATTTCTTTTTCTTTTCTTTCAGGTTCGAAGCTCACGTCATCACCCCTTCACGTGTTCGAGATACGAGATAGGAGGGCGTCTGCCTGTCCTAAAGTTCGAAGAAGGGGAGGTCTGTTCTATGTTCTGCTCTATATGTTTGAGATGCATTCGCCATTTCTACCATCGTACTGCAAGATTGGGAGTTTAGCTTGTATTATTTCCGAAGAAAGGATCGTAATGGCCTATCCGTGATATTGTAACTCATCACCGCCGCCAGTATTCCCTTGATTGCAGGACTGAATTCACAAGTAATGCCGCATTCAACATTCTGAATAAGAGGATCCGTTCCAAACCCGAAATGGTTCTTCCCTAATGTCCGCAGTACTGTGGCTCATTAGTTATGTGTTAGTGGTTCCGCAAATGGCTCGAGATGAGTGGAGATTGGCCCGTATTAGGTCTGAAAAAAGGTTCGTTCTGTTCTTATTGTCCGCAAGGCTTTGCACTCATTCGCTGCTGGCACCCTTGCCGACTGTTCGGGGTTCGGGAAGATTTGCTACGGTTTATCCGTAAAAAGGTTGGCATTTTTTCTATCCACTGCTTCGGGACTGATCCACGTGTCGTACCTCATCAGCTGTTTCGGATGGAAAGTGATAGGCATGTGTGACATCCGAAAAGCCTGAGGTTTCTACCCAATAGCCCCTTGTATGTCGCCGATATTCATCGCCGGAATCTCTCTCCTTAACGTTCCCCATAGGAAAATTTGGTCTCTGTTGAGACTGGAAAAGGTTCCGTTCATAATACCCTCCCTCCACATTCCATCAGTTTTCCGGCCTTCGCCACGGATCCAGATGCACTCCAGACAGAACCCTTTTCGTTTCGACCACCTAGACCCTAATACAATGCCGTTTGGGTGCGGGCCAATTATTCAACAGGCCGCGCTATCGGGCTCAACACGCCAGTGCGGGTCTTGCCGACATCCCCGCCAGACCCAGACGGGATCGAAGAACACCTGACCCGTAATGCGGCTTGTTATGGGTATTGTAATGCCCGAGCCCCTCCGCTGCGCGTGATCCATGTCGCTAGTGGCTAGTGATCGATCAACTATCAAGTTCTCCGGACTACGAAAGGTCCATACAAGTGTCAGTTCGGTGTGGAACCGTCTGCATATCGGTATCCCATTTGTCCCCGGATCTACCTGTGGCGCAACACCCCTTGGCATGATTATTTGTTAGGTTCAGTAAAGAAAATATGTCGAAGCACATGCCAGCCACTACCTCTAGCTCATATCCAAGATTCTGATGTTCGCTTTAGCCACCCCCTTGTCTATCAAGCCAATCCGCCGGGTTCCTCCCACCCCCTTCTCCTGTGGTACTCTTTCTTACCCGCCTTTCGTCACGCCATCGTTCCTTGAGTCTGGGGAAGACATTGGCCATTCTGGCGCTGTAGCCTGCCTTGGTCTGAAGGGCCATTTCTCAAGGACAGAACTTGAGATATATTTCCTCCTAGCCTTAAACTTGTCCTAGACTTTCCGTCACGAGCCGGGTTACTCCAGCGCCTATATGCTCTGGAGCGTTTTTCTTGACCACCAGATCACATCGCTGATCGCACGCACATGTCCCTCATAGCGCAGCAGGCATAGTTGGCGTACGACGAAACAAAATTTCAGTAAGTCCGACTTTAGTTTGTTGTCGAGAACCCCCTGTAGGAGCTCGCCGCAGCTCCCGTCCACCCTCATGCCCATAGCTATTTCAGGTTAGTTGTGAACTCAATCACTGCTCCACTGGGCGCCCATATCGCACGTTACCAGTCCGTACACCAGTGTATCATCTAAACATCCACTGGTCGAATAGAATCCTTCAATTGCGTTTCTCGGGATCCTTTTTCGATGTTCTCCCAGTTCGCCGTCATGTTTAACTTATTGAAGAGTAGAGAGGCGCGAAGGTGGGATGGTCGTGTTTCTGTTTCACCTCGCGGCGTCAGTTTTGTGAGGACGCCCAGATGCGCTGTCGGACCCAACGACATCCGACGTCGCTTCTGTGCCGACCCGTCCAAAGGCCCGAGGGTATATCGATGCTATTTATCGCCGAACGCAGACCTTCTGAATCTCCCTTAACTTCAGCGGTGACCCAAATTATCCGCCTGGGCTGTTGCATCTCCACATATCCTTTCGTCCCGGCTCATTGATGTCGATGTTATTATCTTCGCCGCGTCTGTTATCCACGCGGTACAAGAACCATGAAAAGGAAAATCCCCCTTGACACCCGCTTCAACCTGCCGTCCGGTCGGCTTTAATACCACAACCATGGCCAACATGTGACCGCTTCCGCCGAAGACTTCCACCGTGACTATCGAGCTGAGGCACGAAGTAACCTGAAGTTCCACGACCGAAACGTCCGAGTAGAAAGTCGAGCGTAAACATAAGTTGTCTGGGAAACCCCCAAAATGGCGTTATAAACAGGTATACTTTCGATGGGGCAAAGAGATAATATGAGGGAAAGGTCATTTGCCCGCCTGACGTTCAGAGGGCAACCCACGGCCAGGCGTGATAAGGTGCCTGGCGGTTGCTAACTCGACCACTGGGGCCTTCGATTGTCGCTCCAGAAGATCCCCCCAGAGTCCTGTGCGGGGAAGATATCACCCTACGCATCAGAACTCAAGCTGGAAAGTAGATTAGATGAGGTCGAGACCGCGTGAGGTACAAACCCGACACGTTTGGTCCAAATGACTGAGGCTGGTAAAGGAACTGCAAACCTCGAGGTGCCCCTTCTTAATGCCTGCTCCGTGCACCTGGTACCAAGCCCTGTTTGAGCTCAACTGGAACTCGTCGGAAGATTTGCGTGATAGTGTACCTGTTGGGGTAAGGTGTTCCTTGATTGAATAGATGAGAGGTGTCCGGGTTTGAGGCTGAGCCAGGCACGACATAGGCTAGGAACATAATCGGGGAAAACCCGAGCACAGGATTCGTTAGGGGCAATGACCACGGCAGACCCGACCGATCTGGGGTTTTACGGGAAATTCGCGCTGTGTAGAAGACAGCTGAGGGGTTCCCGTCCGGCGTAAAGGAGTTCACCCTAACATTTCGTCCCTCAAGTGCTGATACGGGAGCGTATTCGTGTTGGGTGCGAAACATCAGCCACGTCTACTCTCAGTCTCATAAATGTACTTCAATCAATGCACAGATGCCCTGCAGCACCGGAACCAGCTTTATATCATGGAATAATGGTCGAAAAAGCACATACAAGTACTCTGGGCCTGTTGGTCCTTAAGCTTAGCGATCGGAGCCCAGAGCTCGACGGGCCGCCTTACGCTGCTGGCAATCCGAAGACGAAGATGAAAATGACGAAAATGAAAATGAATAATGAATGATCAATTATGACAAATTCCAGATCGAACGCCTCTGCGTGCCTCCGCCTTTCCCTCATCACAAATATATCGTTATCATTGTGACCAGGGAATACCAGCGCAAAACGAGGAGCCTGCGGGCAACTTTCCGGCGTCGACGAGAAAGGACGAGTTGTACGGTAAAACGGTGCGAGGCTGCATCAGTAATTTGTCTCTGCGGCTTTGATCGCGTCGAACTGCACTTTATTAGCGGATGGTCCGCGTACCGCGTACAATAAGCGCATCACGAGCGGCAGTATAGCGGTAGTCGAAGTCTGCCATCAAATCTATGAGAACATCCACATGTCGACTCTGTCCAGCAAGAGGGCAAAGAACCCTGTCGCGATTGGTAGGGTAGTTTCACACCTGAAAGTCCTTTCTATACGAGTGCCAAATAGGATGACATAATGATTTTCCTGGATATGAGATTCCGAAAATTACATGTAGATCGTCTATATAGATGTATATGTATCTGACAAGACGCATGGCTGAACTGAGTAATGAATGTTGTATGATGCAGATACGAGCGGGGGATTAAATGCGTCGTGGGTCGTAACATGAACATAATCAACACCTCCGCCACCGCTGCAGGACCCAACCTTGCTCATTGGGTTTGACATTCCGGAGGCCCACCATCATCCACCTCATCCTCATCTTCCCAATCGTTTTCATCACCTTCGCCAAACTGCGATGAAAACACTTGGTCAAAGAAGCCCAGGCCCGCGGGAAAGGACCGTGCACGCACTTCGGCTAACGAACCCTCCTCGAACGCTACTTCATCTACGATTTCTGGCAGCGGCTCAATGTCAGCTTTTTTGGGTGGTAATAACGCAGCGAGTGCCTGGAAAAGAGGCAGGTTAGATACCTGCGAAAATGTAATATAAGGTCAAGAATCAAGGCAGCACACCTACCTCAAGGTCCACAGTGCTCATCCAATCTTCGCTGGGCATCTCTACCTCCAAAACGATATAGAGATTTCCGCGCACATCTGCATTTTTGTAGACAGGCATACCCTCATTGCGCAAGATGATCGTCATCCCCGGCGTAATGACCTTGCCCTTGGGACTAGGTACTCGCACCCCTCGGCCATCGAGGTGGTTGATGAGGATGCGGTCAAAACCCAAAAGAGCCTCCGATAGAGTGATGGAGACTGTAGCAAGCAAGTCACTCCCGGAACGCTCGAATGATTTGTGTCGTTGAGTTTTTAGTAAAAAGACAACATCACCCGGAGGAAGGCCAGGCTGGGAGAGATGGGTGAAAAGAAGCTCAGCAGGCTGAGAGAAGGAGAAAATACCTGTTGATCCCCAGCACCCGTGAGGACGATACGCTGCCCATCTGGCATGCCGCGTTCAATGTGAAACTCTTGGCGAGTTTTTTCCTCGACGATTTTCTCGCCTTTGCATTTCTTGCATCTACGAATTCCTCAACGGCGAGTTCCTTTACATAGATGTCACACATACCGATCCTTCTCACGTAGAATCTCACCCGTTCCATGGCAATCGGCGCACGGCGCACGCGAGGTCGCAATACGGACGGTAGAAACCTGTCGAATTAGACAATTAGAGCCTAACTTTCCGTATGCCAAAGAGAAAGTACCTGAGAGTATATATGTTTCCAACCATTACCATCGCATGCCACACATTTCTTGGCTTTTGCACTGCCCTTGGCTCCTGACCTACTCGCACCTCAGCCTGTTAAAAAAGAAGCCTTTGATAAGCGTAAACGCACCCCTTGCAAAGTCCACACTCCACTTCCTTCTCCATATTGACCTTGACAGTCTTTCCATTGTAGAGGTCCTCGAGTGAAACCTCGTATGGTATTACACTATCGTCTCCCTTGTTCCGTTTGCTAAATGGTCCCCCTTGTGCACCGAAGTCAAACCCGAAGGACGCCCCCGGGCCTCCACCAAAGAACTGGGCAAAGATGTCGCCCATATCTGGGCCACCCTGAGGACCGGAGCCAGCAAGGCCCTGCATACCATTGGTGTCATAAATCTCGCGAGAGTTTGGATCGTTCAAGATCTCGTATCTATATGCTGTTGAGAACCCAAGCTGACTGCGGGGCAGAGAATAGAGAAAGGCGTACGCAGCACCCAGCTCTTGAAAATTTCGAATGGCATCGGGGTCATTCGGATTCTAGAAGAAGTTCAGACAGATAAAGAGACGGCGCACAGGGTAGCATACCTTGTCCTGAGGGGGGAGACACGGTCAGGTCAGGCCGATAGAAACGCGGAATACACAGGCACAGGTCTCAGCATACCGGATGAAGGTCCCTAGCCTAAAGAGAGATCACTCAGGATTTCACGTGAAAGAGAGGGTAAATAAGGACCTTCTTGCGATATGCCTTCTTGATTTCGTCTGAGCGAAAGTTTGACGTTAGGCCACGTACGCCCCGAGTAGCGATACCATACCTCCAGTCGCAGTTGGAGACACCCCCAGGACGTCGTATAGCTCTGTTTCTATAGCCACTGTACAGGTTGTCTGATCAGCCACACAGCCACGCTTGGAAAAAAAAACCTCACTTTTGAGGGGGTGGCTTGTTGTCAGGTAAATGCGCTAACGCGCTGGCGCAGATGTCAAAGGCGCGTGGCCCGCGACTTTCAAGCGCGTCGCGTGCGGACAAATATGAACAAACATTTCCCTCGCCACAACCAGAGACAACCAGAAATCAGGTGAAGGTGAGCTCAGTTTCTTGTTCTCGTCGTCTTTATGATGCTCCTATAACATTATCTTATCTACATTGCCCGAATGCGTCACCTTCGCTTGGGGAATTCTCCTTTCTGAACACCCACACATGAATTTCTCGCCATACTCGATGCTGACTCGTCCATTGCAGATAGAAATTTTCTCTACAATTGTACTAGCCGTGCTGATACTAGTGATGCTCTTACTGTCGAAGCATGTTATGTCATGTTCTCTATAATATGGCCTGGTCTGATACTTGCTGTTCTCTTCTTCACCACCTAGTAATAAAACATGAACTTCTATTTTGACGCCGCCGGAATCATCGACCGTCTGGATGCAAAGCGTGGTTCTGTGAAGAGTCTCCTGAACACCCTTCCGGAAAAGAGTCGCAAACGTACTGCTGCACTCGTTATTGAGACTCTAAAATGTAGGCGACTGTTTATCGCTCAAACGTGTATAGCCCGATTCACTGCCGCTAGACAAGCCCGCGCTTACAGAAGTGATAGTAGCTGCAAATCTCTTGAAGCAGGAGAAAAAAATTACCTCTCACAGTCTCGCTTTAGTGTTGGCGCACGACCTCCTCCTTTCTGGCGGTATTCAAGCTGGCGATGGGCCCGTCAAGCAAGCGCTACTTCGGCATAAGACACGTCTTCGCAGCGAACTGCAGCGCATCAAAATTAGGCGGGGCGCAAAGTCCGACAGCGAGCTGGCTGTAACAGATGACGTACAAGGGGGTGGGTGATGTTTCACATCGACAGCTCTGCCCTGTATCGAGACCAAATCCCCCTACCCAGCTCAGATTCCTCGATATGTACGAATTAATACCCTGAAATGGACCACCGACGAGGCCATAAGGATCTTCCAAAAGAATGGGTATGACCTAGGCAATCCCCTGGAAGAAATGAGGTACGTTCCATAGTTGTCCATTTAACGATGACATCCTCGTTACCTCCACCCAGGAACTTTACCAGAGACGCGCATATCGGTGACCTGTTATTGTTCCCACCACAAGTTCAGCTTACCAACATTCCCGAATATTCTGATGGCCGAGTGATCCTTCAAGATAAAGCATCGTGTTTCCCGGCCGTCGTGCTTGCTCCACCAGTGCACCCGGGGTGCGTTATCATTGACGCCACTGCAGCGCCCGGGAACAAGACATCCCATTTGAGCGCGCTCATGAGTAATCAGGGCAAGGTACAAGCTCCAGTTCATCTGCACCCATATCGGGCCTTTTATTTTTTTTTTCCCACTCTCATTCTCTGCTACTGCTAGATTTTTGCATTCGAGCGTGATCGCAAGCGCTACATCACCCTGAAGGCTATGCTTGCGCGGGCCGGATGCAGTAACGTAGAGGCGGTCAACGTTGATTTTCTCTCCACGGATTTCAATGACAAACGGTACAGCCGCGTCACACATATGTGGGTGTATACCCGATTTCACACGCTTGGCGCTGACCAGCCGCGGCTCATATTTTACATGACGGAAACAGCCTTATCGACCCGTCCTGTAGCGGGTCCGGGATCGTCAACCGCCTCGACCATCTAGCCGAATCAGGTACGTTCGTGGCGTTGGACCTGGCGATACTTTCATATTCGAATCACGTCACGTTCCTGGCAACAGAAGAAGGTGGGCCTTCGAGCGCCGCGCGTCGAGAACGTCTTGCGAAGCTTGCGGCGTTCCAGCTACAAATGTTACGTCACGCCATGAAATGTATGCCACATGCTACAACTTCCTGACTCATATCACCTGGTCCGCGGTACGATCTATCGACCGCCGGCCGGCTGACGTTGGTTGGGCCACAGACCCGGCCGCCGAAAAGATCGTATATTCCACGTGTAGTGTCCACCCCGAAGAGAACGAACAGGTCGTGCACGCGGCGCTGCAAAGCCCGGAAGCAACTGCGGCCGGGTTCATACTCGCGCTGCGTGCTGACGTTCTTCCCGCGTGGTTGCGGCGGGGACAGCCGGGGGTTTTGAGCGATGCAGGTGGTTGCTATGCCCTTCGGCGTTACCGGGCGAACACTAACTCTTGTCAAGACACAGAAGCTCTGGTGCGATGCTCTCCAGCTGAGGACGCAACGAATGGCTTCTTCGTTTCGTGTTTCGTACGTCATCGCGGCGCTCATCCGAGCACTAAAGTCGAGGCCGCAGTCGCATGGCGCGCTACTGCTCCAGGTGCACAACCCGTTATGGCACAGGCGAAGAGGAAGGCTCACTCCGAGGGCAACGAAGATAACATTTCCATGCAACCAGCATCGGGCGGGAGACGAAAAAGAAAGAGATAGCGTGATACTACGAAAACCTTGTGTAGAGACGCATACAGCGTGCGGAGTGATCAAGAGCACCATACGTTGCCATCATGTCAATTTTATTAGTGACACCTGGTGAAAGGGGGATCTACCAAAATGGATGATAACCAAGTCAAAGCAATGTAAGCTACAATTCGAGGGGCGCATGGAACAAAAAGTATGTTACTGATGGAAGGCGATCTCGAACACGTCGCAAAGACGGAGACGCTGCACGAAACAGGTAACCGGAAAACATGAGTACGATTGTGAGAAACCGCCAACCGGCGGGGTGAGGAATACTTAGAGATGAACCTGGGAGTCGGAGCCGAAGTTGAGGGTGGTCGGCATCGTCCTGTTCTGTGAGAAATGTACTGAGAAGTGTCAGAGGGGTTAGGGTACAGGTGAGGGCGTTCAGGAATTTGTTTGCTGGGCGTATTGACCCTGATAGTACTGGGCATAGTTGGAATAGTCTTGCGATTGCGGATAGCCACTGGCCGGAGATTGTTGGGGTTGGGGATAGCCACTGTATCCTGGTTGGCCGTAGCCGGGGGCCCCTCCACCTGGATAACCACCATAGCCTGGCTGCGGGGGTCGATACCCAGCATTCTGGTTGTTGCCCAACGAACCCAAGGCAGATTGCCAAACCTCAGGCCGGCGCCAAGGTGGAACATTAGAACTGCTTGTCGTAATGTCGCCAACTCCACCTCCCCACGGACCCCTGCCAGTGTCAGCGCCTGGACCTTTTCCAGTTTCTCCCAGTTCTGCCATTAAGCTAGCATATTCTGAGTCGAATCCTCCACCTTTCACCATCGCCTGAGAAGGAGAACCGCCAGGGCCACCCCCTGCAAGGTCACCACCAAAGGAAGCCCCTTTATTAACAGTACAGTCACGGGCCATATGTCCAGCGCTGCCACATACGCGGCAAATGATGTTAGCAGTGAAGTTACGTTGCTCCGGGCAGTCGTATTTGCGGTGTCCGATGCCACCACAATTTTGGCAAATCTGATTTTCATCGTCACGAAGCGTACCATTGAGTGCTGCTAGTTCGCGAAGCTGGTTGCGCTTGTGATCATTTTGGCCCTCAGGTGTTGAAGCAGCCTATGACCGGTACCACCCGTCAGCACTTCCGACCATGTATATAATCGAATGTTACTTACGGTTTCAATAACTCTGTTGATCAACCTGACGCAGTGAGTAACTTTCTCCTCCGAATCGGCCAAAACAAGACAATGCAAGTCTTCTTCAGCGTCTTCGGCGTATTGATCTGGACGGGCCTTGCCTTCCTTGACGCTACCCTTTCCACGAATGCTGATTTTTGCACCGCTTTCTTTCTCCATCTTCTTCAAGCTGTTTCCGCGAGGACCCACGAGAAGGCCAAAAAAGTTGATCTCGGGGAACTCCTTGACTGGAATGTATACCTTTTCCGATGGACGTTGAGAACGTTTCTGCTGATGGTACTCAACAGGGGGACGGAAATTCGGGTCATTTTTCATTGCGCGATCAACAAGACGAATGCGTTCATCTTCTAGCTTCTTCCGATAGCGGACCTCACGGGTGTTGGTGCGCCGGCCGTGAGCATCGTATGTGGGCGGGGGGGACGGTGATCTGAGGGATGAAGGACTCAGGGTTTGTCTTGACAGCGTCAGCAAGTCTATAAACGTACCGTTCACGTTCCGGAGGAATAAAGTCATTCAGCCTAAGCTTCCTATTAATCTCTTCAAGCCGGAGATGAATCGCATAGTTGTCGAGCTGCGCCTGAGAAACACCTGCTGAAGAGATGGCTGTCGGCAGCCCGGGGATATCTGCTTTAGCGTCTCCCCAACGACTGCGCTTCTTGCGAGTGGTGTCAGCTGCATGAAAGGGGGTCATAACGTCAAGGTTAGTTTCAGTAGTCAGGGTTAGTGTGAAACGCCCAAAGAAGCAGTTTCAAACATCACGGATATGAATGTGCACCCCAGGCCTCATCGAAAACGACGTAGATTTACGCTGTCGCCTGTATGCACGATGCGATAAAGTGAATGGGCAGCGGCTGACTTACCAAGTGTGGGAGTGCCAGCCGAGGAAGAAGAGTATTCCTTTGCCCTGCCGTCATCATCCCGCGGACGTGGATAGGCAGAAGGAGAAGGTTGAGCTAACTGCGGCGGGGCTAATTCCTCCACAGGTGCTGGACCGAAGCGACGACGATTTCCGCCGAGAGGGACTAAGCGGACGTATCAGTGAAAAAGTTACATGAACGAGTATAAGAATGGACTCACTGTCATTAGTCCCGGTAATCTGTTTAGTTGCGGGCCTCCACATGAGAATAAAACGACTTTGAGCGTATGACACAATATCAAGAAAGTGGAAGAAGAGACCAAAGGGTTGACACTGCTCGCCCAAATGCAAAGTGCTCGCCTATTTCAAACTCAGCAATGCTGACTAATTATCGCTGGCACGTGATGTATACACGGCGGATTTGACTGACTCTGACTCCGAACTCTGAGTCGACGCGGGTTCGCTCCTGTTCATGCATGGCTAGCAAACGTACCGTGCCAGAAGGTGCGCCTCTTGGTTATTCTAGTCTCGGTTGTCCTTTAACGGTCAGAAAGGCTCGCCCGAGGCATCCTCTAGCAAGCGGCAGCGCTCTGGAGGAGACGATGAATATGTTGATGTAGATGACACCGAGGAGGATCGCATTGCTGCAGAGGCAGCTCTCGTGCCACGGGGAGCTACTATCAAATTTAGCGCACTGACTCGTAAACTGGCCGAAGAGCGGCGCAAGGCTGACGACGCTGACGACACATCATCTCTTCCATTACATCCGCGACAGCAGGACAACCTTGTGTCTCACATCTTCATGGATCAGGACTTTTCGTGGCTTCACCTGAAACATGACCACGCTTCACGCCCCCTTTGGATTAGTCCAGAAGATGGTCACATCATCTTGGAAGCTTTCTCTCCAATTGCTGAGCAGGCCCAGGACTTCCTCGTAGCTATCAGCGAGCCCGTTAGCAGGTAAGTCATAACATACGCCCGCAACGGTCGCTGGGATGGAATGTGTATTTACCAGGCCGAGCTTCATCCACGAATACAAACTTACCTCGTATTCCCTATACGCTGCGGTGTCCGTGGGGCTGCAGACCGAGGACATCATAGACGTACGTCGGTGTCATGACCTTTGTGTATACCAGTTGTCTTACCTTGTAGCTGCAAGGTCTTGAATCGCTTGTCCAAGGTATGAACCTCGGAGTAGGTTATACTCGATACGTTCAACTTGGCATTGAAGGTCCCAGTGCCTGAAACCATCACCAATTTCATTCGAGAGCGTACGCTGTCATACGGGAAAGTGAAACTCGTCTTAAAGCACAACAAGTACTACGTAGAATCTAGCCATCCGGAAACCCTCCAGCTCCTGCTGAAAGATAAAGCAATTCGTGACGCTAGAGTCGTTTCCCAGGCTGGCGATGCCAACAAAATGACAACCTTTACGACGGCCAAGGCCCCTGTCAAGGGTAGTTTGGTGATTCCAGGTACAAAGGACGTCGAGAAAAAACCGGAAGACATGTCCAAGTCTACTCCTGGTGCCTCGGCAGGTGTCAGTGGTTCCGATGGCGACCTATTCACCTCAGTTGTC
Organism: Lactifluus echinatus; assembly: GCA_003315975.1. Lineage (NCBI taxonomy): Eukaryota > Fungi > Basidiomycota > Agaricomycetes > Russulales > Russulaceae > Lactifluus > Lactifluus echinatus. Next base: position 22,534 of record QFEA01000708.1, on the reverse strand, counting down.
GGCGTTGAGGGAGGTTTGTATTTTATTAGCCCAAAGGTACTGACGATCACTTACGTATCGATTGCCAGATGAGATTGATGAGGATGATGAGGATGTTCACGCCTTTGAGATCGATGACGCCAAAATTGACGTGAGTGACTGCCACATATTATAACTCAGTGTTGAGCTTTATTGTATCTAGGACGTGAAGAAACGCTGCAACGAACTCGAGTATCCCATGTTGGAAGAATATGATTTCCGTAACGATACGGTGAACGCCAATCTTGATATCGACCTCAAGCCTGCCACTGTCATCCGCCCATATCAGGAGACGAGTCTGAGCAAAATGTTTGGGAATGGGTGCGATTATTTTACCCGACTTTTAGTGTTTTCCATGACGACCGACACTCTGGCGGGGTTATCCAGGCGAGCACGCTCGGGGATTATTGTACTACCGTGTGGGGCTGGAAAGACGCTCGTGGGCATCACGGCAGCGTGTACGATCAAAAAATCGTGCCTCGTGCTTTGTACCTCGTCGTGAGTCTGCCACTGGGTGATACGCGCCGCGCTTGTCAAGTTGGTCTGACATAATCCAGCGTCTCGGTAATGCAGTGGCGGCAACAATTTATGCAATGGTCCAATGTAACAGACCGCCAGATTGCCGTGTTTACAGCCGATCAAAAAGAGAAAGTGCGCACATTAGTTCACTATCTTCGGCTCGCGGGGTGATCGATCTAACCCCTTGTGTATCACATGAAGTTCGCGGGAGAGAGCGGTGTCGTCGTTTCCACGTATTCAATGGTCGCGAACACGCACAATCGGTCCTATGAATCAAAGAAAATGATGGAGTTTCTAACATCGAGAGAATGGGGATTCATTCTCTTGGACGAGGTGCATGTGGTGCCTGCAAATATGTTCCGTCGCGTGGTGACCACTATCAAAGCGCATTCTAAGCTTGGTTTGACGGGTGTGACGCGCATCTGGGCTCTCCGGTGTCATCCGTTGGCTGATGGTTCGTTACAGCGACACTGGTTCGCGAAGATGACAAGATAGCCGACCTGAATTATATGATCGGCCCGAAGCTATACGAGGCGAACTGGATGGACTTGGCTGCGAAGGGTCACATTGCGAATGTTCAGGTACGAATCCGCTAACAAGCGCCCGCTATGGACACTAAACTGGCCACGGTTAGTGTGCAGAAGTATGGTGCCCTATGACTCCGGAGTTCTACCGCGAGTACCTACGAGAGCAATCACGTAAACGTGTACTGCTTTACTGCATGAATCCGCGGAAATTCCAAGCATGCCAATTCCTTATCAAATATCACGAAGACAGGGGAGATAAGGTGATCGTCTTCTCTGACAATGTGTTCGCGCTCGAGGTGGGTTGCTGAGGCCATCATCCTGTGAGACAAAGTAGTTACTAATGCGGGGACGGCGGCCTAGGCGTATGCAAAGAAATTGAAAAAGCCATACATACACGGACAGACCGGGCAAGTTGAGCGGATGCGTATTTTGCAACATTTCCAGCACAGCCCCGAGGTTAATACGATATTCCTGTCCAAGGTATTTGTATTAAGTTACGCTACGCATGGGTGGGGTCATTTGTAATTCATGCGGCGACCCAGGTTGGCGACACTTCAATTGACCTACCAGAAGCGACGTGCTTGATTCAGATCTCGTCGCACTTTGGTTCCCGCAGGCAGGAAGCACAGCGCCTAGGTACGTCAGAATGAAATTTGATGGGGCCAGGCCACTTTTTTTTGTTGACGGGATGGCACAAGGACGGATATTACGGGCAAAACGTCGAAATGACGAGGGGTTCAACGCCTTCTTTTACTCGCTGGTATCCAAGGATACCCAAGAGATGTACTACAGCACGAAGCGGCAGCAGTTTCTGATCGACCAGGGGTATGCGTTCAAAGTGATCACACAACTGGATGGGATGGAGAACATGAAAGACTTGGTGTATAAGACGAGGGAGGAACAGATCGAACTGGTAACGACAGTGCTGATGCAGTCGGAAAGCGCAGCAGATCTCGGAACGGACATTCGGGGAGGGGAAGGTGATCTGGCAGGGACGATTACGTCGAAGGATTTCGGGGCGCCGGTAGCTAGCAAGGCGCCGGGCGTCCACCGGACCATGGGATCATTGACGGCCCTGAGTGGTGCACAGCACATGTCATACGTGGAACAGAACAAGTCGGCGAACAAGAAGTTGGCCAAAGAGGCTGTACCGCGTCACAGGCTGTTTGCGAAGCGAGACCGGGAAGTTGCGGCAGCGAAAAAGGAGGCGAGACGGGGTGCCTGAAGGGGGAGGAGGAGGAGGTCAGGTGAGGGACAAGAGATAACAGAGGAAAATAAAAATAAAATAATAAAGAGGGACATTGACGATGATCGTCGGGGCCAAGTTGACGGGAACGGGGGGGGTTGGGCGTTTAAAAGTGATCGAGAACGAACCGATGTGTTGCGAGGGGGAGGAAAAAGGGAAAAGGGAAAGGGAAGGAAAGAAAGAAGAAGTCGAGGCAGGGGCGACAGTGACGGTGACGGGTCGGTGGATCGCATCACTCGAAGACACCCAAGATCGACGTGTCTAAACACGGCTAACGACGATTCAGTCGAGACAGTCGATGTTCTATTCAATCTTGGCGCTCACCCTCTTTACGGTCGGACGGGGCACATGTTACGGGTTCCTCTCTCGTATATAGCATGAAACTCAGCTCCGCTCCCTGTCCATTTATCCCTCCGCATCCGCTCCCTTTCCCGTCCCCCCAATGTCTTCGAAAAGAGGCAGAAAACGCAATGACAACTTGCCCCCTAATCGTGCTAGAGACGTCCAAAGGGCCTTCCGGGCCCGCCGAGCCGCTCATCTTGATGTCAGTCTTACTATTTCAAACTAGTCCCTCTCCCATATTCATCTCACCCTCGTACCAACCTCTCACAGGCCCTCGAGCAGCGCGTCGCTGAACTCGAGGAGGAAAATAGCAATCTTCGCGCCGCCTTGAACCTCCCTCCGGCCAACAGGCCCCCTCTCGGTAAAGGTCCCACAGGCAAGGACAAGCCAAAGAATCCATCCGCGCTACCTGCTCGTCCTACGCCCTCTGCTGCTCTCGAGGCCGTCAGTCGAGCAGGTTCGTCCGCGGACTCGCCTACTTCGACGAGGGCGCAATCTCTTTCCCCCTCAACAATCACTGCCACCATGCGCCCGTCCTCTAACACCGTTCACAGCCTTGAGGGCGGCTCGTGGGATCAAGGCATGATCATGGGTGAGGAACAGAGCCAATCGGCCCCACACGCCTCCTCGCCTTCTACCGGCTACCCTCTTCCGGGAGTGCCCGCGCACACGAAAACGCCCTCGCAATTCTCTTACCCGAGTCCTGCCCAGTCGTCATCCCGGACCACCCTCCCGGGCACCATGTACATGCCTACCGTCCCTCAGGGCTCCCAAAATTTTCCCCACACCGCTGACCGCCCTCTCCCGGAGGCATATGGGGGTGGAAACTACTCCGTGCGCGATCTGAGGGAAGATCAACAGCGTTTCCCCTATTCCCAGCCTTCTTATTCTGGAGGAGAGACTACTCACCTCTCCCAGCATTCGCCATCCACGAGCCTGCACTATTCCCAGCAGCAACAACAACGCGACCCCTCGCCTGCACAAACGCCCGTTCCGTTCGCCCACAGGCGCTCCATCACAGATCCACAGGGGTTCTCTTCTCTCGTGAATCAGTACCCCCACCTACCTCCTCCACAGGCGCTACGTCGTCTGTCACCTCCACGTCCATCAGACAGCTCTCACTCTGTGCGACCGTCGTTTAATGGTGGAGGAAGTTAATTAGTCGTCAACAAGTCTTTTTTTGCGCTGTTTGTCCTGGGGTTTGACCTTGTTCTTCCCTTTTTTTTTTTTCCTTGGCATAGGTTTAGCAATTTCGCTTCTCTTCGCACCTCCATCCCTACCCCCCTCTCTCCCGCCACATTCTATCCCGAAATCCCTCTCTCCCTTTGCTCTCTTTTGTCTTATCACTCGCAGGTTTTCAGTACCCGTCGCTCTTTGTTGCTGAAATGCTTCTGTATCATTATTTGATCACCCAAATGTTTGCGGTTACCTTGGTATGTCCTCACCTGCCAAGGACCATACTAAGGGGATTCGTACCGAGGCTGGCCTTTGGACTCCCAACAAAGACCGCATGGACACTGTATCACTCTTCGGGGCGTCTATGTTTTCGCTTAAAACCCCACTGTTTTCTGGAACACCCTTCGTTTCTCTTATCAGAAACTAGTCCAATGCCCCCCTCCTAATTTTCTCAACTGGATATCACGTTATATGTGCTTTACATAAGGCTAATCCCAAATGCGTTGAGTAGTAGCGAACTTATGGCGAACGCGCGCACAGAAAGAAGACGCGTTTTAGATCAGTCGTGTGACCCGGCTGATCAGATGATGGGGTCCAGCCGACACCAATCTACCCGACCGTCAGGACCATAACGCGCCTCCAGCCAGTCGTTGGCCTTTCGGAAGTGTCCATTGCCGAAAAAGCCCTTGCTGGCACTCAGTGGGGAAGGGTGCTAAAAACAGAGAGCGCGCATTTGATCATCAGCCATGCGGGCGTCGCGGTGGGACACTATAGGACCCAGACAGGAGGACCATGCTCACCGCACTGAATAGAATCAGGTGTTTCGTCTTTGTTAGGTGATCAAACGCGTGATCGAGGGGTAATTATCGGACGGGCGGAAAAAAGGGATGTGTCAGCGTTCGACAGATGGAGGGGCGTAAGAGGCGTGGAAGCGAAGAAGGAAAGTGGACGGATTGGGGGAGGGCAAGAGAAGGGGATAGGAACAGGCGATGGAGCAAGGAGGCGGGCCCCAGAGGGGCCGAGGCTCTCTTCCCCCCTAAGGAGGATAAGCGCCCGACCACTCACCTTGCTAAGCTTCGCGACGCGCTTTGCGGCCCACGCGCCCCACGCGAGGAACACGACGCCTCGGCCAATGCCGGATTTCGCGCCGAGGTTCGCGCCGCCGTAGCGGTCGACGGCTTCGATGACGCGATCCGTGAATTGCTCCCAGCCTTTGTTTTGGTGCGACCCCGCGCTGTGCGCGCGTACCGTCAGGCAGGTGTTCAGCATCAGCACGCCGGTCTCAGCCCACGGTACCAAGTTCCTGCCGGCAAAACCGAAAACCAAAGAATGGGGGGGGAAAAAAAAAACGGAGATGCGATGCACCACAGCCATTAGCGCATGCGGTCGGTCAGCAGAAAAAA
>QFEA01000708.1:5930-17292 GCA_003315975.1 Lactifluus echinatus | reverse complement strand
GGAGGGGGGGGAGGCAGGGGAAGGCGGTGGAGGTGGGAGCAGGTCACGCGCCGCCGCCAGAGGAAGGGGTACACTCACCCGTGCTTTGGCGGAACGAAACTTTCGTATTCAGCTTTGATTTCCGCGTAAATCTGGGCGCCGTGGCCAGTCATGAGTGACAGCTGTCATGAGGAAGGAGGGGGAAGGGTTTGGGAACAAAAAGGAAGTGATAAGCACGGTACATTTTTCAAGGACGGAGGCGCTCGAACGCCGGGCGGTACCGAAAAGCAGAGACCTGTGCCAGAAAAGCGTAGGTGCATGCGTAAGAAATCATGGACCGGTGTCGGAAGGTGTGATGAGAGAGACGCCGAGTCGCGTACCATGCGCTTGACCTGGCCCGTGGTACGGATCTTGGCCAATCATGACGACTCTGACCTTGCCCAGAGGGGTATAATTGGACCATGAATAGATATTCCGAGCTGCCCCGACATGATGAGGGCCCAACGCGATACACGCACAGACAGGACGTGAACTTACGTGCAGGGTAGATCTTCAGGTCATTTGCGCTATCATCGGGTCCATGCACGCCCTCTTTCCAGAGAAATTCTTTCAGGGCAATAAAGTAGGGTTTCTTGATCTCGTCTTTGAGAACTTTCAGCCTAAGCAGAGTGTTATGTGTCATGTCGGAGAAAATAATTTCCCAAGGGCGCTTACCAGCTCTTGCCCATGGTCTCGCATTCCAATTTTAGGAGCCTCTTCTGGTCCTCTGTGAGCGAGGCAACATAATCGCTCAACGAGAAAGGGATGGAGTTGAGCGACTGCAAGCCAACGCTCCCTCCGGAGGGCGGCTGTGTTCCAGGGTCGGAATGCTGGTCACTCGAACTGGATCCTGTCATCTTTAGCTTTTTGGTACTTTTTTCTGGGCCTTGGCTAGGAGTAGAACCAAGCATATCAAAGAGCGTCCTCTGACGCTTCCCAGTTGTGGCGCTCGTTGAAGGTACCGCTTCGGGCTTTGCGTTCTCGTTATGATCGGATGAGGCAGCAGTATCTGGTTTCTCATCAGCAGATGCCACCGTAGCCTGGGAAGACGGCTGTTCCAGGTCCTCCAAATACACGATGCGATTTCTAGACGGTGTGGCCATCGATAGCGTCTTGGGTACACGATAGCAGTGGAAGGCGGCGTACACTGTACTACACTGAACTGACACGCGTTTGACGCGACGCGACACTGACATTGACATTCGCGGAACTTCAGTCGTTCTCGGCAATTTGCGACAGACTAGGCCAATTCGTTATAGCCGCTGATCTGCGGTTGGATTTACCTTATCAGAGCATTATTATTGTCTTGCGCTGGGCCTATGAGTGTTTGCGTTGCATTCGATGACATCGAACATGTCTGCCCCGTACTGCACACGGCATCAAATGAACATGGTCTAGAGCATCATTTAAGATGTTTTATCTGAATGCCGAGAGGCGCTCGATTGTCGAATTTATCGGTCTGCCTCGAGCCACTTGGCAGGGCAGTGCAAAGCACGACGCCAGTCCGACGTTGAACGGATCAAACAATCTTGAGCGACCGTCTATTCTCCGATAGGATTCATGCATATAACGGGCGCCGGCATTTGTGGCTCTCGTGATGCGACGGATGGTATTATCTATTATCTTGTCCTTGTCTAGCGTTTCAGCAATCAAGGCGTGGTTTCTGTTCCAATCACAGCGTGCCCGGTAACACCGGGTTGTAGTGACCTGGTACCAGCAGTGAAGTGCTGCCAACATCCATTCGGTGACCATGGCGCCACTTTTCTGATGCAAGTTGCTACGGTCAGGTGCATACATCTTGATGCTATCCGCACGGAAGCCGCCCCCACGTGCATCGTGGGTGTGCGTGCACGGACCCGCGCCAAAACATCATCGCCGGTCGACGGCCAAAATATTAGGGGGGGGGGAAAGGCCCGTAGCCACATGGCACACTGTCACCTCCACAGGGTTGTTCAAGGGCTGTTGTTACACAGTGTCAACAAAAGCGGTAAAGGGGCAAACAAATACGTTTCATACTTTAGTCTGGCCTCGTGGCATCTGATGAGAAAGCGAGCAAACACTGGGATGGCGGCCGCCTGCCAAGCATCATTTGTTGTTTGTTGTAAAGTAAACCATACCAGAATAGGGACACCCAGATTCCCGCCCCCGTATCGACTACGATTCACGATCCCTCAACCAGAGGCCAATAGACCTCTACTCTATTGACGCGTTCAATCTCTGGACTGAGGTCCTCCACAATATACACGATAATAATGGCTGCCCTACTTATCCACCCATTGAAATAAATCTGGCGGGCCGAATTGCCGGCCATCATTCCGAAGTTCTCCATCGTCTGGGGCCGAACAACAACAGGCGCCATTTTGGCCCGGCAAGCTCGACAGCCCCTCCCCTCCGACGACATTTTCAACAACCAGGACAGTCGCACCTTCGAAGCACTTGCAACCATTGCTCCCATAGATCTTCCTTATCACCTCCTGACGCCAAGCTGGCTGCTCCGCGCTGCGACGTCACTACGCGTAGGGGTCACACGGGCGTACGTGTCGGGCGGCGTCGTCCCGGCTCGTTCAGCACAACAATGACAGTGCACGCGTCACTTGCGCCCGATTGGAGCACGAGCTACCAAGGAGGTTCATCCAGGTGAGTGCGCGCGTCCACCGAAGCTGTCACGTTATACCTTTTTTGTCGTCCTGTTGCGCCCTGAGCATGCATGCGAAAGAGGGCCCCTACCGAATAGCGACACCCCATCTTGGCACATGGCGCGAGAACTGCCGCTGACGCATTTGCCAGCTCCGCATCCGGAATGAGCACGGATGACGACGACACTGACGACGACGCCCACACTGTCATCGAGAGGCGTGACTCCGTTAGCGCCGAGACGCGCAACAGAGCCGGAGATACATGCCAGACGTCACCACGTGCTCCCAGCCCCGCACTCCCTGCCTCGAGCTCAGACGGTTCCAAGGTGAACGGCCGTGCCAGCACGCTGCTGAGTCGGCGCGCCTTTACGCGCTCTCGCTCTCCGGCACCGCACTCTCTCGTCCTGAATGGCATCATGTCCCAGCCCCCTCCACCTTCACCCACTGCCTTCCTCCGCACTCGCAGTGCCAGATCCGTCCTCCCGGGGACACTCTCTGTCAGGCTTTCCCTGTGGCTGATCCCTTTTGAATACACCCTTCGCATAGACGCGAAACATGCGGCAGAGGGTGCTCTTCTGATGGCCGCGCTTGCATGCGCGGCACAAAAATTGCAGTCCTTCTCTACTGCGTTGCCATCCGATGATGGGCTACCTATCGGTACGATTGCATTTCTCTGTGGAACGCGCCACATTGCCAATCATATACACGTTAGAGCTCTATGCCGTTATCTTTGCCTCCTTTACCTACTTGGTTTGGAATCACTCTTCCTGTACGCGAATCAACCCCCCTTCTAGCACGATAGATCCAGTACCACCTGACCCGCCCCCAAATCTTCGCGTACAAGATTCACGCGTACCTCGTCGTGGTACTACAGCCATCAACCTACCTATCTCCGAAAACCGGGGGTATGTATGGATGACAGTGCCCAAAAACTACAGGTCAAATTTTTAACTGCTGCCATGACTCTGATTGACTTTTCGTTTAGGACTTCCTCTGACGATGGACTTTCCAGCGGCCTCATTCTGGGCCCGCTGATCACGTCTGCTTTGTATTACGTCGCGCTCAAATTTGACATGCCTGCCGAAGGCACCTCTCAACCGCCGGTTTGGCATATCGAGGCCCCCTGGCATTTCAGCACCGACCCTTCCTTGACTCCACACCAGACGCTCGTGGTCTCACGCCGAAGTTCAGTGGACCTGAGCACACTTTGTTCAGCGGCTCTGCTTATCCATGTGTATGCGTCGCACTGGTTCGAGTGGCGCTATCGCAAGCGACACAAGGTCTCTGAAGGAGAGCGTGGTTCGGTTCCCCGTAGCGAGGCGCGTAAAGGGCGGCTGTATATTGTTTTCACGTACATTGTTTGCGCGTTTCTTCTGGGACTCCGCTTTGTCCTCGATCGCGCGCGGGTCGGGGTGTGGAAACGTAAGTCCCAAGTTGTCCTTCCCCCCCCTTTTGAAGATCCGACGATGTTATCAGACTTGTCATACTGGGAGATCGCGTCTGGATCTACCTTTTTTCAGTTCTCGCTCTACATCGCCGTCAGACTTGGACATCGTGGATTCACACTCGGTGAGCTTGGCCTGGTGGTGTTCGGTGCCACGGCGCTTTTCACAGAACTGGTCAACCTGACCATTGCGAGGGTACGTCCCAGTTCCGTATGCGCCGACACCAATGGAAACTGATGCTACCCCCCACGATATCCCACGATACAGATGTGGCCAGTGACGACGCCTTACATCAAGACATATCGGATGCCAACACCGCTACTTATTTATCAATTAGCTCTCATCCCAGGGTCGCTATTGACAGGCTTCCTGCTTTCGCCGTTACTCACGCTATCCCGGCATATCGCACAGCGCCCTGTACGCCGTCTGAAATTCCCACACGAGAAGCAGGCACACCGGCGCGCACTCGCGGTCGGGTTTTATCTTGGCGCGGCGCTCATCGTGGGTGGTCTGATCGGCACGTGGGTGCGGTGGCTCCTTGGTGGTCGTGACCCGTGGTTATGGGCTGTCTTATGGCTTTTCGAAGGTCCACACCGCTGGACTCGACCAGGACTCCTGGCGTACTGGGCCGTACTTGGTGGTATTAGCGTCTGGGGATGGAGCCGCCAGATGGCGCGCTCGCGTCGCTTTCGGCCGCGACTGCCCACGGGTGGTGAAACGACGATGGATGGCAGCCCCGCTACACAAGCGGGGAGTGAGCCAGTGACGCCAGTGTCGGGACCGTTGGGAGTAGCATCGCCGGCACTCACGTCTTCGGCAGTCTCATCGATGTTCCCCACAATGGCAATCCCACATCTCCCGGCGGACCTTGGACTTGGCGCGAGTGAGTGGCTGGACGCGGCAGATCGGCGTGTGCCGACACTGAGCCTGAATGCGCGACGGAAATTCTTCCACGCCCTCGCCGTGGTCATGTTCGTTCCTGGCGTGGCTGCGGATCCGGCATTCACGCACCTGGCGTTCAGTGCGGCATTTGGGTTGTTCGTGTTTGCGGAGTACGTGCGGTACTTCGCGCTGTACCCGTTAGGGGCTGCAGTGCACGTGTTCATGAACGAGTTTCTGGACTCGAAGGATAGCGGGACGGCCATACTGAGCCACTTTTACCTGCTGACCGGGTGCGCGGGCGCACTGTGGTTCGAAGCGTAAGTGTAGTTTCCTGTTGGGGCACAACAGGTGTCTAGTCATGTGGCATATTGATCAAAATGTGCTGCAGACCTTCCCGTTTACTGATGTACACGGGAATCCTGACGATTGGAGTTGGAGATGCCGTGGTGAGTTTCGATTCAGAAGAAAGAGACATTCGTGTGCTGATAACGAAGATGCAGGCGTCTGTAGTTGGCAAACGGGTGGGACGATATAAATGGTCACCTACGACACCTAAGACGTTAGAAGGGAGCGCCGGGTTTACGCTTTCGGTCGTGGCGTTTGCGTGGGCGTTGCGGGTCTGCGGGTTGGTAGAAGAGTTCTCGGTAAGTTTTTCCCAGATTGGACTGTGACAACGTGCTGAGAAGAGAACTGGAAGATCGTGCGATATGGGACAATAATCGGAGTGGGATCTGTGTTGGAGGCGGTATCGGGACAGAACGATAACATCGTCTTACCGGTGTATGTATGGAGCCTGTTGGTGATAGGGATGTAATAAGCAGTGACGTCACATACTGTGGAGCCGGTCCGGGTCAGGCCTTTTGGTGCCACGCGCACGCGCATGCGGCCAGCGAACCAAGCGAAAGCCAGTGAGGTCTCTCATCCGTACATCGTATACTGTAGACCAGGCTCGTGCAAATGGTCTCAGGGACGACCGTAAAAGAATACGAAAATACACACAAAACATGCCGCAGGAGCAGGAGCAGGAACATGGACGCCAGCAACAGGCTTCGGCCCCACCGATGGTGGATCTAGACCGAGCCCGCGAGACAGTACGTTCGTTCGACCATTTCTCCCTACTCAATCGGTGGCCAATCTCCCTCTCACCTCCCCACTCCCTCATGCCCCTTAGCTTGTCCAAAAGCGTGCTACAACTCGCGCGCAACGTCCTTCTCCAGCCCCTTCCCCGTCCCCTTTGATCTCCGCCGCACCTTCTCCTCAGTGCACAGGCACCACTCCACTTGAGCCCCTCAGATCTGATTCTTCCACTAAACCCCTTCGCCGCGCATCCTCTCGCCGCGATCTTGATTTTGCCACGGATCCCCCATACAAAGGCTTGCGCCCCAAGTCCTCCTACCACCAGTCTCTTTTGAATTTACGCGACGAATTACAAAAGCCATCCGACTCCGGTGCGTACTGCTTCTATTTTCGCGCCACGTCGCATCTTTTTCGCATGCTGACCCTGATTACTCTCCCGACACGACCACATTTTCGATTTCCCAGCCAGTCTCCCCCGTGCACTTGATATGGCGTCCCCCGTGGACGTCGACCCGTCGGGTAGTATGACTGAGCCATCTGAATATGACTGGGCCAGTTTTACGGCCGCCTACGCTCTCGGTCGTTGGGACCCACACAAGGCACCACCTCTTCCGCGTTCTTGTTTTGGGCGTCAACAACAACCGCTCGTCTCTGGCAGTTCATCGCCTGATTTGCCACCGGACCCCCTTATGTTTTGTATCTCCCCATCGAGGAATGCTGGCACCGCTCAGACGCTGCCATCGCAGAGCACCTTGCAAGGCGCTTCTATACCTCGTGCCACATTTGACCCCTCGATCTCTTCGTTGCGAAGGGATGATACTCCGCCCCAGACGAGCAGTCCTCCTTCTTCGGCGTCGCCGACGTCAACGCCACCCACTCCTGGATCTTCTCCATTGTTGTGGACCCCGTCCACTTCCCGTCGTAGCTTAACTCCAAACATCACATCTTCTATACCGCACCGTCTCCGCAACTCTTTTGCTGACATCCGATCGTCCACTGGAACACGCCCGGTTATTGAGTCGCCCCCTGTATCAACGGTGGCACCCGTTGTGCAACACGCGGATGTTACAGCAACGGCGGCTACCATGCGCTGGGCCGCCGCACGAGTTAATATAGCACCTCTAGCTCTCCCGTCTCCAGAACATGAGCTGACTGACCCGTTTCGGAATGCTCGTACGGCAATTCCGGGCTCGTATCCACCTGATGGTGCACTGGGGCCCCAATCTCCTCGTCACCGACAGCGGCTTGGAAGTTTTTGGCAGGGTACTATTGACATCGACAAGACGGCGCAGCCATCGTCCACGCTCAGCTCAATCGAAGGCAGTCCGCCTTCGACGCCTCCAACTGCCGACAGCTCTGACGCCGAGCCTGAGCCCCCGGCATCCGCTATAACAATGTCTCCACCATATGTCACACCTGCATCGGTACCCCTGAGGCCCTTAAATGAGCCTGCTGACGATTACTTTGGCTTTGCGGCGTTGTCATCATCACCAGAATCGGTGACGACTGTTAATAGTCCGCCACAACAACTGCAGGATTTACTCGGGCAGATGCAAGATATTTTACCCGGATCAGGGACCGCTCATGTGGTCCCTGTTGCCCCACACCGTGTAAATCTTACACGGCAGACATCTTCCCCTTTTCCTAGCAAAGCCGCCGAACCTTCGATTGAGATATCATCTCCGCCGCGCGCAATAGACGCGGGGGCTCGTCGGGCTCTTAAAGAGGAAGCTATGTTCCTCGAGCTTGGTTACCTTGCGCCGCCCTATCCACCCGACGAGGCCGACCGTCGCCGGGCGTTGTATCAATTCAACATATGGAACACAGGGCCGGATGCTAACTTTGAGAGGATAGAGCACCTCACGAAGTTGGTGTTTAATACAAAGACGATCATTATTAGCCTCATTGACGGGGAAGAGCAGTACGTCGCCCGCTGTAGGGTCTATAAAGGATTACTAATCCTCCCTTGCAGGTGGATGAAGTCAGCTTGTGAGTGTACCGTTCATGATTACTCGCGGTAAATCACCGATGGATTACTAGCCGGCTGGCCGTCTTCAACATATCCCCGGATGAGCTCGATATGTGCCCACATGATTTTGCAGCGGTAGGTCATCAGGGTCTTCTCTGTAAGTATGTTTTCACTGGACCTCAGTGGCGACGAACCATTGGTTGTTAACGACACGCTCGCCGACTGGCGTTTTGCAAAGAATGTGAGACCACTTCCAATTCTCAAAGTATGGATTAAAGATTATTTTTTTGTTGGTGATTGCAGCCACTGGTTATTGGGCCGCCACACGTTCGCTTCTATGCGGGGGCCCCGTTGCGGACGCAAGAGGGGTATAGTGTCGGTACCCTCGCAATCATGGACGATGTGCCGCGAACTGAGTTCAGTCCGCGGCAGCGACACACGCTCAAGGAGTTTGCTGTGGGTAGTATTCTGTGTTTTTGCTGTGGGGAAATAAGTGACTTGCATGTTGCCACAGGCGATTGCGATGCGCGAAATGGAATTATGGCGCGATAAGATCCAGCTGCGAATACGTGATCGCATACAAAACTCGGTAAGTGCTGTAACCGAGCGTTTTATTTGGTCGTGTTGTTTGAGCTCGGATTACAATTCGCGACTGTAGATGGAACAATTCACACGTGAATGTCTCGAGATCGACACAAGTCCAGATGGAGAAGCGAATCCAACAGTGAAAAACATACTTTCGATGGACCGGGTCTATCAGCGCGCAGCAAAGCTTGTGAAAAAGACGTTAGACGTCGACTGCGCGCTCGTCATGGACATGTCACATGGCGAGGTGCTTGAGACCGTGGGGGCTGAAGCTGTTGTGTCGCTCATTGTGCACAGCGCGGAAGACACGACAACACACCAATTACAGGGTGATGCATGCGTTCGCATTTGGGATATGTTTCTGCAATACCCCGACGGTCGTGTGTTCGAAGCCGTGGTGCCTGCTCCTCTTCGCCCGTTCGTGCCGAACAGGATGCAGTACGCGTTGTGTGAGTATAACGACTACTTGGCAAAGGCCGCACGATGTGGTGTAACTGATTAATTAGGTGTACCTATTTTCAATATTGACAAGCGACCATTTGCTATGCTTTGTGCATACAACTCGTCAGAACACGGCAGACGCTACGTGAGTGGTCGCAGTAGCGAGTAAGGAACGCTTTTTAACCGGAAGCTTACAGCTTGAGGGCCACGAGCTATCCTACTTGCGAGCGATTGGTGCGTTATCCTCTGAGCTTCGAATGACATTACCTGACGTGTCGTTTAACGTCTCATTCAGGTGTGATCATCCTATCTGCCGTTCTCAAACGACGGATGACACTTGCAGATAAAGCGAAGAGCTTGTTCATATCCAAGTAAGTTGTGAATTTCATTTTCCCAGACGCTGACACTATTTTGGTGCATTTGTCATTTTTAGCATTTCCCATGAGCTGCGCACTCCTCTACATGGCATTTTGGCAGCAGCGGAGCTGCTCGCTGATACACAGCTAAATCACACCCAGTCATCCTTTTTGCAGACGGTGCAAGCATGTGGCACCTCACTCGTCGAGACGGTGAATCATGTACTGGACTTTACGAAACTCAGCGGGAATGCCAAGGCGGGCGGTGTGGAACATGTCATCCACACCACAAAGTGGGTTTTCTACCCCCCGCCGACGTTCCTTGTATCTGCGGTTCTCACAGAAACCCTCCCCCTTCCTTTCCCCTTCTAATTTTCAGGATTGATGTCTTGCAGTTGATAGAAGAGGCTGTGGAGGGGTCTTGGATCGGGCATCGCGCACGCATGTTTACGCGGCAGCAGGAATCAGAGATTGGTAGTTTGTATGCTCCCCCGCGGCCGGATGGTAGTAGCAAGAAGCTAGTAGAGATTGTCATAGAAATATGTGATCGGGAAGAGGTAAGCAACGTGAAAGACACCTGCGTCGTCACGCGCCAACAACCCATTCCGCGGCGGCGCTCATCGATTAATTCAGGGATGGCTTCTCAAGCTCGAAAAAGGCGGTATTCGAAGGGTACTAATGAATGTGTTCGGGAATAGCCTGAAGTTCACAACAGTTTGTTTCTCTGCTAGACGCTCCCCCTTACACACAACTGAAAAAAATTTGACAGGATGGCTATGTGCACGTAATTATTCGTCAGCTGTTGCGCACACCAGATGTGCCTCCGAACAAGGTCAAGCTCGAACTAGTAGTAGCTGACACCGGCAAGGTGGGTGTTAATTACGACACAAAAGGAGTAATTTGATAGCGTGGATAATCAGGGGATCAGTCAAGATTTTCTCAAGGTGAGTTCAATTGACCTAACAGATGGAAGCGAGATATTGAGATTAGCTCTCAGAACCAATTATTTCATCCATTTTCCCAGGAGAACCCGATGCAGACAGGCACAGGGCTGGGACTGGCAATTGTCAACAGCATCGTGCAATCTAAAGGTGTCGACGGTAAGGTTGATGTGTGGAGCGCCGAGAATGTGGGAACGGAGATCAAAGTTACATTCCCCGCCGAGATTATAGAAGAAGACGAGCCGTTACCGAAAGTGTCCGACACGTTGAATCATGATCATGATCATGCCGTTAAAGTCAGCCTAGTCGGCTTCGAAGACTCCCATCGTGGTGTGCAGCTTCTTTGTAGAGTACTCACTCACTATCTCGTATCCTGGTGGGGCTTCCAAACTACGCCTCCTGGACACCTAGGGGATATCGTTATCGCGAACGAGGATCTGTCCGTCCTGCAGCAAGCAGTCGAGCAACGGGACATACGTCGACCATTCATCCTCCTTACCGTTAACCGCGGAGAAAGGCACCTTACCACAACAGTCACAGAGTTTGAGCGGCTTGGCGGTTTCTGCCGTATCTTGTACAAACCTGGTGGCCCCTCGCGACTGCGGCATGCCCTCAAGCTCTGCATGCATGCCCTCAAAATTAGTCGCCGCTCTTCACCAACACCGGATATCTCACCCCACCAGAGTAGCTCCAGTCTAACTTCTCCATCCCACCTAATCGGTGTTACGAGGCGCAATTCGGAAGAGCCATGTCTAGCAACGGCACATTCTGTCATGCCGCGCCCTACCCTGGGACCCCGGTCTATCACGGTTCACCCTGTCGCATCGTGGAGCGAAATGCCTGTGCACGATGAGGAGGAGGAAAGCGTTTCACAGGAAGGATGTTACAGCCGCTTGCGCTCGCTCAGTCAATCGCAGATTACGACTAGCCCCACCATTCCTGTGGGCGACACGGGGGGTTCGCTATTGAAATCGTCGGTTGGAGCCCTGGTATCAAGAAAAGATGTTCGGGT